>DF239497.1:148742-275462 GCA_000507305.1 Breviolum minutum Mf 1.05b.01
AATTTGCGACATGTTTTTTTTGGGATCTCCGAAAAATGCCAGGCCAAAAAGGAAAAGGAATCGGTCTCAGACATGGTCATGAGCCTTGCAGATCAAACCAACCTGTGGTCAACAAAGGTGTGACAGGAAATTCCCTCAAACTTTGCCTGTAGCACCACTGAACTTGTCCTTCCTTTGTTTTTGGGGTGAATTTCCTACAAAATTGTCAAAGAGTTTTTTTTTTTTTTGGGGGGGGGGTAGGGGACATGTTTTTTACTGCTGAAGTTGTCCTTCCTTTTTTATTTTGTTCATTTATTTATGAAGGGATCATAAGTGACGACCCATATGAATCTTGACTTTCCAATTAGTTTCGAGGTGATGTAGAGAAGGTCCATACTGTTGATGGAAGAAATCCTAGACCACCTGGGATGTATGAAACCTGCAAATGATGGGACAATTACCATGTCAACTGGTGCAGAATTTCTTCCATCAACAGTACCATGTCACTGTTGATTGGAACAGGCTCCAGCATTTTTTGGAGCCAAGAAGTTCCGTAAGCAGTGACCGAAACCCTATGACACCAGATGACGCTTTTCGAGTTCAGGTTGCACAGACGATATCTGACCACGTAGTCCAAACACCATGGATGCAGTGTGTTCTCACAGGTATCACATCGGGTTTTCAAAGTGCTGCTCGTGGGGAACTGATGGCAGTCGTGGAAACTTGCAAATTAGCCAACAAGGTTGCAACATGTCGGCATGTTACCATTGTAACAGATGCTCAATATGTAATTAATGTTGTGGCCATCATTCGCTTAGGTATATTAGATTCAGTTTTGCATTCCATGGCAAATCCTGATTTAGTCCTGTGTCTTCGTAACTTGTTGAGTGAAAAGAATTATCATTTCGTCAAAGTCCAATCGCATAGGCAATTTCATGAGGCCACGTCATGGTTGGACTTATGGGATATTTTGGGAAATCATTTTGCAGATTTGGCAGCAACCGCTGCACGACAAAAATTGCCGAGTGATTTACAAGAAATGATTAATGATGCACTCATATTTTACAAGTTTGAACACAAACGTATGAATCTTGTTCTGGAGTATTTCATTGACTTGAACAAATTTCGGGCTGACAGCTTTGCCGCATTGGATAAGAATCATAATCTCGGACAAACGGATACACCAAATCCCTTGGATAACGTGTTGGGAGAGGAGTTGATTCAGGTGCTTTCGGATTTTTCTCCCCTGCATACAATCCATATTGATTTACCTCCGTTGACCTCTGATATTGCACAATGTTTTCTTCAAGGATCTCATATTGCTTATTATCTACACGCTTGGTTGCAATTGTTGGTATGGCCCGCCGATGATATATCTCATGAACCCCCGGCATCATGGGGAATTTCGTTTCTTGAGTTGGTGTATAATTTTGTGATATGCACTCACCAGGCTTTTCCCATTAAGGTGTCCGGTATGGGCAGTACTGCTGTATATCTTCCATACTTTCATAGTGAAGCGTTGATGCAACCATTATCCAAGAGAACGATGGCTGCCCAGACGTTTTCGATGCATCAAGCAATATCGGCACTTGAAACCTTGTTGAAATCCAAAGCTTTTCCTACGATGCCAAAAAAGGGTTGTTTTACGACGAAACGGCTGAACTTCAAAGGGGACGCGTTGGGAATTCCAATTCGACCAGGGCTGCCAAAAGCTCGTGAAACGATGGAGTGTGTTCATAAATATATTCTTTCATTGGGCGAGTCCAAAGCTATGAGTCATGCGATTGAATTTCCTTCATCTGAACCGTTGGTTCCTCCGCCACCATTTCCTGAATCTGCACCGGATATTCGTTACAAAGCTTATCAGCGAATGCAGACTCTTAGAAGGAGGGCAGGAAAGGGATAACGTTTGGTTTTTCAGATGCCTTTTGGGTACGTTTCATTGGTATGGCAGGGCGCTTGACTCTCCTGACGAATGGACTAGCCCCCAAAATGGATGACGTTCTTCAATTGTTCAGTGGAATGTACAGAGTGAATTTGTTTTTTGTAAATGGTGTGAATCTCTATTTACGTGCTAGATTTCGGTAGTTTCATTGAAGAATCTCTGTGTACCCAACCACCAGTGTTCCGGGGCACGTGAGAATGGACCAGAATCCATGCAGCATCCGCGACCGAAACCCTATCTATTTGCTGATTATACTACCGAGTTTTAGCGGGTTATAATAATCAGCCAGTATGAGGATGCCAAGAAAATCAATCAGCATAATGGAATGTCAAAAGGGCTTTGGGCGTTCAGAAGACAGCTTGGAAGACCAAAAGGCACATCATGTCGGTCACATCAATGTGTATCCCCCTGCACCGGCCCTGCATTCCAGTGAAAGAACAATGAAGAAACAGCCTGTGTTGGATCACTGCTTTCCGTTTTCATGTTCTCCATTTGATTCAGTGGGATTTTCTGGTTGCCTTTGGTACCTTCTAATTTCATCACCAGGCAGGAACTCTGAATCATTACCACTGATCATCCTGCGGGTGTTTCTCAACAAATCCAGGCCTTTCAGATCCTTTGTTCAGTTTTTGTTAGGCACATGTGTCTACATGTCAGGTAGATTCTGGCTGGAATCTCTAAGTTTGACCATTTTTGACACATCCCAATACCAATCCATGTTTCTTCCCAGAAACGTGAAGCTGAGGACGGACTGTGACTGAGAGAAAATTGGCGAGTTCCGCGTAAGAGACGCTGTTTTCCGGAGGGTGGGCAAGCAATAAGCTGAACTGCACTATACCGAAATATGTAGCAACCAGCACCTGGAACCTGGATTGTTTTCTCTTTTTTGACCTTTACATAGGAATTGTGAAGGATTTGATGTGCTGCAGTCAGTTCTTGGTTTTCAATTTTCCATTCTGTTGATTTCCAAAGAAAAAACACATATTTTGTAGTTAGTGTAGCTTTTTTTTAGCTCAAAC
Organism: Breviolum minutum Mf 1.05b.01; assembly: GCA_000507305.1. NCBI lineage: Eukaryota > Dinophyceae > Suessiales > Symbiodiniaceae > Breviolum > Breviolum minutum. Next base: position 151,686 of record DF239497.1, read on the forward strand.
ATCATGCAGCCAACCCCACAAACAACAGCTAAAAGCCCACATGACAACCTTCCAAAGTGCTACTCCCCGTATCCACATATCATATGTTTCCACTGTTCCCACATACTTATGCTGCTGCTACTCCTTTGTCCTATGGCTAGTGGATTGATGCAGGCATTGCGTTTGATAGGCATGGCACTGTACTTGGATTTGTTTAGGGCGATTTAAATGGGTGCCATTATAAATCACCATCAAACCACCATTTGGGAGAATATGTCTTACTTGTTTCATGCATCTTAAGCAAATCTAAGTCTATAAAATGCCGACTCAACCGACTCCTTTGACAAACATAGACTTATGACTCATTTGTTGATCGTTTTTTGGGAGGTTAACTCGTTGTATTGAACACTACTGAGGTTTTGGGTTTTTTGATTTTGTATGTTGGTGATTGCATTCTATAAAGCGTACATGTTGATGTTGAATTATGGTGATTGATTGGGGGCAGGCAGTTTTATCAACAATGAGTATGTCACATGCGCTTTTTTATACTGTCAGGAATGGCATGCACGACTATTTAATTGTATGAATATGCTATGTTATTAACTTTTTTACTGGCATGATGTATCTATATACTGTATTTCATCCCCGCGTCATTCCTGAAATCAGCAGCAAGTGCGCATCTCCAAGAGATACGCTCAACACAAAATATATGGCGCCACTTTTGTGAATTTGATGCGGCACAACCACCTGCGACACAGCCAGTGTGCGAACAGGTTTCGTCAGGCGTTTTTGCATTTGCAAAATGTGACGGATGGACAACAACGACAAGGAATGAGAACCCAAAAGTGATTGCTATGTTTTGTAGTTTGCTAATGTTTGCTAGTTTTTTTTTCAAATTTGTTCCTAGGAGTTGTGGAAATAACCCCAGCACCCATTTGTGTTATGTCCAACATTTGAAATGATTTGAATGGTTTGTTATGAATGCGTTTCATGGTGCTGGGCACACTCTGCTTAAATATTTTTTTCTACAAGCATGCCAGGAATTTCAGCCGGCTGCGATGTGGATTCGATGCACATATCTTTGATATTGGTTTACATATATATATATATAATATATATATAATATATATCCTTTTCAAACCCGATTTTTGTTGTTGGATTTTCTCCTTTTTGTCAGGACGGATTCCACCAAGATATGCATGGAAGCGTTACCAAGAAAGAAGTCATAGAGGTTGCCGTTTGGGTCGGTGAAGGAAAACGCTGGGTGCCACCCAGGTGGTTTCAGAAGGTTGCTGTCCAATGTCCACAAACGGAAACATGACCGACATCTTGATGAGTGNATATATATGTGTTTTTTAATTACGTGTCAGTACTTACTGTATTTGAAATGCTGTTTGGAAGATTCAAGAATGAGATTGTATATCTATAATTAGTATTTGCATACATGCTGATGATCTCATCGTAACGGTTTGTGAAGGTTCACTGGCAGCAGCAGGTGGCCGTGGCTGGGGTACTACACCTTCAGCTATGATTCGTGTCAGGGTTTTCAATCAGAATTTGAGGACTGGGAATTGTCGCATCGTTGCCCTGAGTGTTTTCTCATTTTTCATTTGTGAGATTTTTTTCCGATCATGAATCATGATTGCCATAGTTTAACTTACCATCGAATTTGACATATTCGACTCAAACCATCCAAAGCCCACAGTTGTTTTGTAGTGAACTTGCCTTCAAGTCTGTGCAACGCATGTTTTTTCCACTTCCAACGAGATGACGACAAGGCACCCCTGGTCCTACTCCGAGCGGAGCCTGCATGAGAAAAAAGATGACACAAGTGTGGATCACCATTAACAAAACGGAAGTGCTGACATGGCCATAATGGATGAATAGATTCCAGTATATATACATAGAGAGATCGATATTTATTTGGATATATATATATATATTTAGGTCGATACATATGTATATATAAATTTATGTTTAGGTGTATATATAGATATATGTCTATGCAATATTGGAAAAAACTCATATGGTCTTAATAGTTGTTTTTTAATTGCATGAGCGTTGGCGCATTCTCATGACTTACAATAATCACTTTGTTTTTCGAGTTGGGAATTCTTTTTGTGTGTGAAAACGTGAGTTTTCAAAGGTAAAATGTCGTTGATGTTGTCTGAAATGTAAGCCTCGTATCGATAGATTGCTCCAAGGTCCACCCTGTCCAAAGGCAACGCGGCAACGTTCAGATATCCAGCCATCATGAGAGTTGCCGACATTTTCCACAATGCCTAAGTTGCAGGCCCCAGGTCGATTAGATTGCTGCATGATACTGGTAGTTCTTTGTTGACTATGCCCTCCATGAAAATCACCAGTTTTCCTGGTAATCTATCTTCCAAGATTCAATGATTCAAACTATGGTTTGGGGTGCGATTTTGTTTGAGGCTCAAGAAGGCTGAAGTGTTGCATCTGCAATTTATATTACAGGTTTGTATTTAATTTGAGTCAAACAAGCTTGTTTTCATTAATTTGAAGGCTTACATAAGGTCATGAACGATAAGGTTATGTCATAAGAAAATCTCGTCCTGAAATTGTTTCTATTAAGGTGAGTGGATCGTGCAAGTTAGATAGAGCAAGGTTGAACATGTCATGCGACATCACAGGAAACGATCAACAAATCACAAGTATTCACAAGTCAACTCTTTATTATGGCTAAGATATATCCCATAGGATCCATGGGATTAGTATGTTTACTTACCTTTGCCATACAAATCAACCAACTGTACAACTGTGGGTAAATATACCGTTCGTCCCATGGATTCCATGGGTAAAAAAACACCATCCCTTGGAGTTTCGTGTTTTGGTTACTGGACAAACCACACAAGTTCCAACCCGGCCTTGAGCGGCGCTGCAAATTTCAGCAAAGGTAGGGGTAGAGGGGGATTGGGAAGAGTTGTACTGGAAGGGTATGAAGATGAGTTTGGCCAAATTGAATTGGTTTGATGGTGGCTTCATATTTTTTTAATGGGGTGTCATGTGGATTTGAGCCTGAAGGCTCTATATTTCCTTCTCGGGGACTTGCTGACACTCCCTTTCATGTAGTTTTTATACAGCACTTTTGATTGGTTTGGGATAATCTAGCTCTTATTTGTTTAAATACCCTACATGTGCTTTCTATGCTTCATTATGGTTGAATTCTTCTCAATTTGCGAGTTTGACAATCATCATTTGGTGCCATGATGCCATGAGCCGGGAGAATGGGCAGCTGCAGGACATGCAGCATGCAGCCAGCCTCCGAAGCATCGGGCGCAGGCGTTTTTTTTCAGATGTGAGTGAAGAGTCAAAAGGGTTTCATCTGATACAGCCAGACCCTCCAGGGGAAAAGGTGTACCTTTTGAGTGGGGGGATGGGTTTCTGAAGGGAGGTTTTTGTTTTTTTTTTAACTTCATGGCCCCGGAACTTTTTACAGAATCATAAGATTTTAGGTTTGCTCAGTGCTCTACTGTATGAAGGGACATGGCAATACATCACGACGCAAATGGTTCATAAATTGTTTGAAGAAGCTGCCTATGTTGGGCTTTGAAGTTGTGCAATTTGTGACTTCGATTTCCGGGAAAATATCCAAGGTAAGGAAACGAATGAAGAGAGGCTGAAGGAATTGGAACTAGTGGCAGCTACTATTTAGCCTTCGAAATTTAGGATTTTTTATGGAATCCCAATGGCACTGTTCGGCACAGAGGGATGTGTAAGGGGGACACTGTTGGGTTATTTGCTTCTGAAAGTCGGAGCTTGTTTGAGCCCAACCTTCGAAATTTCTGGGGTGGTAGTGGGAAACGAATATGGCAGACATTTCCCCTTTTTCAATTTTGCAATCCATCCATTAAACTTTTGGTGCAAATTCCAGCCATGTATTGATTGGAGGTTCTCTATCCAATTCAATTTCTCCGAGACTTTCTTGACTCATCTCAGACACAAGATTATAGTCCAGTTTTGTATTTTTTTTATTCTTTGCTGCTTGATGAAAAAGATGGCACACAAGTTTTGGCGTGGAACAATCACATATCCAGATATACCTATATACTATGATTTACAGATGTGTATGCACTTATGTATATGTATGTAATACCTACACGTTCAACCCTACATATATACATATATATATATATATACGTATATATACATATATATATATATATTTGCATGTTATCCCTTATCCCTACTTTACATTGACATACAGGTTATAGGTTATAGGTTATATTCATGTTTAATTCATTTTACACAACATATGTTTACACCCCAGGCGGATTGGCAGAGGCGAAGTCACGAAGTCGATTGGATCATCCACTGGTGGATTGGAAGGGCACGAGTTGCGTATGAATTGTGCAGGACATGGGCTGTTGACAGCCACGATTGTATATATGACTACTACAAGAACATCTAACCAAGTTTCTTAACTGTATTTTGGTAAAGTCTTCAGTGACCTGCGGTTGAAACTATGTTTTTTTTATGTGGTAAAATAGTAGAATAGGGATTAGTGAAAGTAGATGTAAGTATAGATGTAAGTATAGATGTAGACTAGAGGGCAGGACACGGACACGGGTTTTAAGTAAGTCACTCCAGATGATAAGCGGATCTTCCAAGATTCAAATGATGTTGTTCCATTGTATTGGGCAGGAATACGACCAAGTGCAATTGCAAAAGCCCGAATTCCTTTTTTTGGGACGACTATGTGCTGTGATTTGCACTCCTGGAAAACCTCCTTAAGTAATTCGGCAGTATGAATTTGGTCATCCTCAAATCCTCAACCAACGTTTTCCGTTTTCCATGTTTCTTCTTTTGTTCAGAGTTTGGGATTTTGTTGTTCGGAAGGCAAGCCCAAGGTATTTTCCATACGTAGCGGGCCCGACCTATTGCGTTTTCCAGGTTTTCTTTCCCAGTGCCTCCCCGAAAGCACTGATGAAGCAGCAACCCAATGCCAACCTCCCCAAGAAATGAGGGATTATTAACCACCGCCATCTCCCAATAAGATCTAATAAGGCCTTATTGAGGCCCTATTTTCTGCCAAAGGTGGCATTCGGGGGTTCCGTTAAAGTCCATGAATTCTGGGGTGCAATAATGCCACAATGTTGTTATTTTCCTTTTCAGCACCTTTCAACCTTTTCTTACAGTGCAGGATCTTTAAAAACTTATTATACTCCCTAAAACTACCATAGCCCCTGAAAATGGTGGTTTCCAATAGGAATTCAGTTACTATGTTAGTTTCAAGGAGGGTATACTATTCAGTGTCATGACACCACTTTCCTACAGCATGACATGATCGTTCCGTTGTGTCCGATCAATTGTGGATCAAGTGAAGTGTAGCGCTGGCGAATACGGCAGCCATGCCGAAGAATAAGAAGAAGGTACGACCTGGGGTGTCGAATGAATTTGACGTGAACAGAAACCTTAACCTACCTGAAGAAGACAAACATAATAGAAGCTGGATATGGTTTTTCTTTGCAAGTTTGACTCTTTATTACCAATGGTGATCATATATATAATATTAAATAGATACACCCTACTGTGCAGATGCCGGAAAGATTTCCTATTTGTTTGTGTTTTTTTTGGTCCAATGTCTTCAAGCACCCAAAGACGAGCAAAAACCTATGGTATCCCTGATTTGTGCAGAGAATCCACGAATTCCACCCGTAGGCAAACCCGTGACCGAAATCGTGGCAAGGTTTGGCCCTTCCCATGCCATCCACAGACGGAACGGATAAGGAGCTGATGATAATGTCGCATGAGACTGAGTGACCGTAAATGTAATAATTTCGCATAGGTGCAATTAGTGGAAGATCAAAAGTTTGGAAACCAAAACCCATAGCTTTCCCATGCTCCCACGCTATTGGGAGGTATATTAGCGAAGCTCACTTTGGGGTTCCTTTTGTCTCGTAGCGAGGTCCCCAAAATGCTCCTAAATGCAGCCCAAACGGAGTGATCTGCTTCACTGAGTCGTCGGGTCGTTTCGGAAGGCGTCAAAAGAAGAAAAGGTCAAAGAAGACGAAGACGAAGAGGACAAAGAAGATCAGGTTACACTGTGGTGAAAGTAGATGACGCAACTCCCAAAAGGTGGATTAGTAAGGGGGCCATGATAAACCAATACTTGGGTGTTGCGCCATCTACTTTCCAGCTGGTATACTGAAAGTGTAAAGTTAGAGTCATGATTCCTTTTTTCTCAGATTTGGTGAGTCAACCCCGCAACCCCGCAGGTGTCTAAGAACCCCCCGTGTTCCAGGATACTTTAGCATCTTTAGCCCTCCCCCAATGGGAAGCGCAACGTACGGCCAACCTTTACAGGAACAAGAGGAAGCAGAAGATGAGGACACAGAAGTGACCAAGGACCCCAGCTGAAGCCGCATAGGTTGAAAACGTCGTTCGCAGGGTGGGCTCGCTGGTATTTTAAATCAAACCTTTCCATTTTGCTGGTTTGGTGCACAATGTTGTTGGATTGGGATTGGCATGGGTGATGGGTCGTTTTTTGGTTGGGCTTTGAAAAAAGCAGTTGGTATTGGATAGTATTGGTATATATTTTTTGTATCTTTGCATTCTGTTAATTGATGTGTTTAAATACATTCGTATGACTCATGCGGTTGAGATGATGAATTGAACTCATGTGATTCAACCCAGGGCGCTGCAAAAAAATGCAGCGTTAAGGAGAAGGAAGTTGAACCAAAGGCAGAGGCAGATGCCACGAAGGAAGAGAGTAAGGAGGAGGCATTTGCGCCACAGAAAATGGCAGGAGAGGATAGATGGAGGCATAGAGTATACTAGCATAATGGACTCAATGGACTATAAACTATCCATAAACTATAGATGTGGATAGGATGAGCCGGAAGGACTGAGGATCAATCATATGATGTCATATGATATCGTGTGCTTTTGCTTAAAAAGCACCGGGTCTTGAGGTAGCTGCGTAATCAAGCAATTACAAGTGACACAGTGTCAGCAAGCTTATGGTTGGTTCTTTAGAATCTTCTGACGAATGATGGCAAACAATACATAACAATGCAATATCATACTACCATTCCTGCATTTCCCACAAAAAAACATTTGGGATCGCATCGCCGCATCGCCATGATGTCACCATGACGCACTTTCCGAGGTCGAAGGGGCAAATGGAGGCTACCCAAAGGCTGAGGCATCCTGAGGGCTAGAATGATCCCAATGGATGGCCATATGTGGTTAAGAATGGAGCGATGTACTGGTTTAATTGTTAAATCAATATATTTTCGCAGGTTATCTCCTTACATCTTCACAAACTTATTTTTCATTTATCTCACCTAAAGAATCATCAAACAAAAGGGTGAGGAGAAGAGGGCTTTTAGTTTCTGTATGCAAACATTTGCCAAGTCTGCAGGTAAAAGTTGCTTCGTCATTAAAGTTGATGGTTTTCACCAAGTTACCCTCCCACGAAAAAAACACAGTGGAGAGGATGACATTAAAAGGAGACCAAAGTCAGTTACACAATGACAAACGGGCTGATGGTTTGACATCAGTCACACAAAAAACATGTTTTTTTGTTTTGGAAGAAAAGGCAATGTTGCGTATTTTTTTGCGATTTTTCTTGGAGTAATGATGAGTAATGGACATCTTTATTGTTGTTTTTTGATGCTGTTTTTTCTTTGTTAAGTCTCTTAGGTCCCACAGCTTTCACCCCCTCAGCCCGCTCATGGGGACCTGGAAAGGCATCAGAGCCGAAAGCACCTCAAGCTTTCCGGATGGAATTTAAGGCGCTTGGGATTCTGTCGTTTTTGTTTTGCTGTAACGTGCTTGTGGTGAAATTCTGGAAGATTTTGGCTTTTTGGGAATTTTAAAGGATCATATGTATGGAAGATGTGCATGTGTGTTTTTTGTTGGTTTTCAATCATAGATCCTAGGGTTTTATCCCATTTGAGGCAAGATGTCCTTTTGTTGATGTGTTTGACATCAAACTCTGCGCAGAAATTGGATCAGATGTACAAGACGTAAAGACTTAATGGACGCACAGATGTGACAACTCAGGTCTCACGCAGCCTCAGACGATCGCAGACTTAACATTGTGTGAAGCTATTACTTACACTCGACCTAGATCTATACAGATAGTGTAAACATGTTTGGGGATTGATTTATATTCACCAATTTTGTTGGGTTTATCCGATCTGATTGAGGGAAAGGGATGACCATCTACCAGTGTATATGGCACAAGGAGTTAGTAAACAAGTTTTTGACCAGAAACCACAAAGGTTTTTTGACACATCCGAATAGCCGATTTGGTTTCACAAGGTGTAATTCACCATCCCTTTCTTTGAATCATATACAGTAGGTATATATATATATTTATATAAAGATACATTTAATGTATAGACATACAGGACATACACATTTCTTAAAGGCATCCTGAATGAGTATTGTTGTGCCACTCTTCTGGTTACCTTAGCCTTCGTCCTTGTGATTTCATTTTTTTCCTGGCAGATGCACAACTCCTATGAGCCAATGGAGTCTGCAGTTACTGTGTTTCTGGGCCCTTTTTTCATTGGGAGCTGATGGAACTTCCATGTTGATCTCGGAAAATGTCCAAAGGGGAAATTTTGGGAAAACAAAACATGACAGGAAGATGGTCCAGTCGACTACCGCTAAACCAATAGAGGTTAATTGGTGCGTTGTTTTTTTGACTAAAAAAAATTGGAGTCAAAGGCCTTGGAGGTTAATATGAATCCCTCCAAATTTGATACACCATCAACTAGGAGGCCTATTCAATTCAATGATGACCATTCCTATGAAGAAATATTGGCACTCCTTGCCACTGCATGTTCCCCCCCGGGTGAAACTAACATAATCCCGCCCAAAATGTTTGATTTGGAGTTGGGAACTGAGACTATGCTTTTGTCTTGGTGGATGGCATCAAATTGCAAATGCCAGATGAGATTCACAGATGTCATGTATGTCAAAAAAAAACAGCAACAGTAATCTATGAACATGTAGGATATGTAGGGCAGAAGCAGGGCCACCAACTCTCAAGAATTTCTAATGTTACTTTCCAGGCAGTGTGAGAAAACCCATGTGGCTTATTATAGAGCTCAAAATTGGCCTCAAGCTCTAAGGACTTATTGTCCCATTTGCAGCCTACCACCTGATTTTTGCCAGCAGCTTGGTGAGATGCTTCCCGGAGTTTGTTCGGGGGTTGACATGGGGCTGACATCACCATCACCAGACAAATCGGTTTTTGCAGGCCCTGCGCAACGCGCACGGTTTGGGGATGTTTTTTTTCTGCTAGACCTGACAAAATTGAGTGGTGAAACTCATCCCGTTCAATGGCCCGTTCAACACTCCTAGAGTGTTTTTGTTGAGTTTGCTATGGGAACGGGACCATATGTTTATGTATGGAAATGCTGAACATCATCTTTTCTGAACCACCTTGAAAGGACCTGTATTCCCTCAGAGGGTGTGCGGGGTGGAGGATGTTGTGTTTTTAAGGAGGAAATGTGTAGATGAAGTTGAGCCATGCTACCTACGTGATTGCGTATGGCTCAAAACTATATGATGGCACCCCAGGCTCCCAAATCCGTGATCCCAATATGTCCAAAGTATATCCAAAGTTTTTTTTTGACTCCTTTGAATCCCAATTTCCTGACCACCTGGCCAACCATCTTGTTTTTTTCCGGTGGACTTGTTGAGGTTGTCATGGTGTGTTTTCTTTTGGTGAGTTTTAGCTCAATAAACCTCCATGTACTTCATAGCCTGATAGAACGGATGACTCAACTAGTATTTTTCGTAGATTCTTAAGGAATGGAAGGTCAGTAAATAAAGGTATCATCAGATCATCACCTGTTTTAACAAATTGGGTGTTTCAGGGTTTCAAACGCCTTAGCCGCCAAACAGCCGCGAAAACACCAAAGGTATGGCCCTGTTTGGGAGAAGTGCAAGCCCTGGTGTTTGGAGCCCCTTGGCCGTCTTCAGTGTAGGGAAAATCAGGGTGAAACCAACCAACCCGAGGTGGGTAAGAAGCCAGGTTTGGTGAAATATCATGGAAACTCAACTAGATCATCAACGGCTGGAACCTGAGAATACATCCCTCCAAAACGAGGAAAAATCATCTGAACTTGAACCAAAAACAAACCATCCATTTTTCTCGGTTAAAGCTGTTTTTTTCTTTGCGGGTGTAATTTTTATCGAGGATTGTGTTGCCAAAATGTGATGTAGATATCACATCACCTGAAAAGTACAGCTGTTGGCCCCTGGACCTACCGTACCTTTTGGGTAGCAAGAACGCTTAAGGTTAACCTCTTGGTTTTTATTATGATAGATACAAGCATCCATAAACAAGTAGACACGGGTATCCATGTCCTCATTTACATGGTCTTATTTACTATGTGTATATGATGTACATTGATTGTTCATTGTTCATTTCTTTTTGTGGCGATTTCTGCAGCACATTCTCGTAGGAACTGTTGGAAGCCTTGTTTTTGTATTTGATTTCTCTATCGCTGAGTGCTTTGTATTGTTTCGCGTTGTGATTTGCATGAATGCAATGGCATCACCGGTACCATGACCATGCAGAGAGCTCTTGAGTACAGGGTATACAAGATGAGATTAATATTGAAAGAGACTAACTTGACAATTCACAAAGACAATGGACATATATATATATATACAACCCGCAAAAACCTTACAACACACACACACACAACAAAAGCACACACGATTTTCCTTATGTCTCGGAAAGCTCTGTCTCGGCTTTCCGAATCGTTGATCTCGTTGAGGAACGCACCTCATTACTACCCTGAGTTGTCGGGTGTGTCTCTGGAAGATGCCAAAAAGAAAGCAGAGGAGCCACCGCAAATATCGACAAAGTCTTGTCGATATTTCGGCACGTTTTTCGTGACAGATGTATAAACGTAGCAGACAAATGGGAATACATAGTCTTTTGATATGGAAGAGATATGTGCTGTAAGTCTGTGAGAATACAAATCAACATCAAGTCAACTATGGTATACTATGGTGAGTTGCTTGTTCCCTACTATACCCATTGACACATATGTACTGCACTACTCGAAAACCTTCCGATAAATGCTTCTGGGGCAGGCTAGCTGCTTCTGTAGCTGATTTTTTTAAGGAGGGTACACCGGAAGGAATGTGAGTGCGCAACTTAGAGTCGGTCTGTGAAAAACCAAATGATTCACAGCGATGGAGACTGTTTAAGTCAATGAACCACAGACCATCAAAAGAATAGCCTTTGGAAATGTTGATGATACATCCTTAGCTAAACTGATTATTGTTCAGAAAAAAACACTGAATTTGTAGCCTTTGGACTTCCAGCAACGATACAATGATATATACACTTGATTTTTTCATCCGTTGCACATCAAGTATCCACCCATTTTATTTGTTTTTATTACAGTTTCTATTGAAAACTTACTTTCTTGCGGGAAAAATGCATGCGTGACATGCTGCCTGCTTTTTTTTAAGATCATGTTGCAGAGCCATAGAATATGTTTCATCTAAGAATTATCAAGAGAATACACGGTGCTATTTTTCCCAGAATGTGAAGTTGCGGACTTAAAAATCATGGAGATGTTCAATACATTCACGTGACCTTTTTTTGGGTGGGGGGAGTTTCATCAAACAAAAAATCTCGATTTTCGACGTTTCAAACCACCATCAGAGTGTGACCATTTTTATTCTGACGTCTCAAGCAGCAAAAAAACGCCCATGGTTTTTTGGACCGACAGGAAATCAATGAAAAAGCCAAAGAAAAATTGTTGCCGGGTGGCAAGGTGAAGCGTGACTCGGACCGGCCAAAAGGAAGGTTGGAAAAGGAATGGCTAGGAGTGGAGAGGTAGGAGTTGAGTAAGGTTTTAAGTTTTTTTTTTTTGGATGCTTTGATGCTTTGATGTATAGATTTTTTGGCATGGCGGTAGTAGATTGTAGGTCGCTGACTAGGGTGGGGGGGGGGGCCTCTTCCGAGAGAGCCCGTCAATCAAAAGACAAAGATCCATGGATTTTCCGGACTGAGATGGAACCATGTCTAGGAGGATGCCTAACTTATATCTAAAGACTTTTCCATCTAAACTAAACATACTGCAGTATATGATTGTGATATCTAGATGCAGTAGGATGCTATGCATGTTATGTTAAACTTGCAAGAGTATTCGGATTACAGTGCCACAGATGGGCCTTTTTGAATTCATGTGTGTTTTTTTTCCAACCAAGCTGCCTTGTGGCAAATGGCAGCTTTCCTGAATCTTCACGCAGGTGGCGGTGTCACATCAGTTTTTGTATGATGAAACCTGGTCGGCCAATGGCTAATGGTCAGTTAGCGACTTGAAGCTAGTCCAGACATCTTCCTTGTCCAAGTCTTTTTGAATTTCATACTATCAAACCACCAACCATGTTAAACCATCATGAGGTTCAGTAGGGTTTACTACACTTATCACTAGGCCGAACCACCAAAGAGAGAGTTTCATAGGATATCAAAGCACACACTCAACCACTACAATGACCGCTTTACCCAAGTGACAAGCAAAACGCAAACTACTGAGGAGCCAAGTCGCCACACGTCACTTTGGTTAAGATGTGTCATTTTGGGGGAGTGATTTTTGGGAGGACACATCCACAGGTGGGTTACCTTAACTTTTGGAAGGTTTTTCATCAGGCAGTTGAGATTCGAGTTTTGTTGGTTTTGCTTGTGTTTCCATTGTTTTGCACACATACATCCCAGGTTGGTGCAGGAATTTTCCGGCTGACAACAAGGTTGTGTTTTTTTTTGAAAAGGTGATCCGATCAGGAGATCTATGGTTCCAAATCACCTCAAAGTTTGAAGATCCCAGTTTTTCATAGTCAAAGCAAGTGTGTTCAAACTTTGAGGGGATGGTATATTGTTGTTTGGAACATATTTTGGGGAGGGGGAATTGTTGGCACCACTGTGAGATTGAGGGGGCACAAGCCTCAGTTCCGAAAAAGGAGGTCCCCATGAAAACCAGTCACCAAATGACAATATGAAAACATGAAAATCATGAAATTTGTATAGAGTTTTTTTTTAATTGTTGGATATTGTTGGTGATTTCTGGATTCTTTGGCTGAACTGTTATATACTGTATACTTTTTTTGTTTGAATGTTGGGGTTGTTTTTCTTGCTTCTGGCTGAATTGCGTGCCACAGACACTGTCACAAGCATTCCTACACAGCGTCTTGCGTTGTCTGCCGACCGTTGTTGTCCATCCGAGGTGACCATCCGAAAGCTAAATCGCGGTGGCCGAAAATGTGTCACTGAATAGCAAGTTTGATGGAGGGACCAGGCACCTGACAACAACCAACAGCAACAACAACAACAACAACAACAACAACCAGCAGTAGAAAACAAGGGAGCGAAACACACAGACTTGGCTGTTGTTGTTTGTTTATTTTTTGCCCTTTTCGAGGTCATCCTACCATGATTTCAGTAGGATTGCAATAGTTCCACAGTGGCAGTATTAAAAGCTATTGTGTACCAGTGCTGATTCTTTCGCGGCACAAGCCGAAGAACTTTTCCAAGGTAGAGTAATGGATGATGTCAGTTTTAAGCAAATGTTATGCAAGTATGGGAGGTACAACAAACTAGTCAAACATGGTCCATGGTGTCAAACATGTCCTCCGAGGCATAGTGACCTAAAAAAGTCAATAGTTTATGTCTTAGTCTTAACCTGTTTTTATAGTATCATGCTCACCCCCTGTTGAAGGCTGAACGAATTTCCATCAAGGTTCACTAGCTGATCCAACTGAATATGGAATGACCCCCATTGTTCAACGACCAGGCTTCATGACTCCGGGAGCCCCAACCCGGTTCGGGTCCGCGCCATCCCTTTGAGGTAACCAGCGTTGCAGGATTAGATTTGTTCAGCATCAAACTGGACGACGTCGCGTCACCTGGCGGGGAAGTTTACCCGTCCGTTTTCCAACAGCTTCAAGCGCTTTCGCGGAACATAAAACATGGGCAGTTGGGGAATAATATAAGGCACCCTCTCTGAGGTGTTTTTTTGTTGTAATTGGGATGGTCTTGTAAAAAGATGATGGTTCTTATGAGTTTATAAACCTACTAATTACATTTGTTACACCGGTCCTAGTGTCAAAAAAAGGATGACCACGTCCCGGATGAAAGGACTTTTGGAAATCTTTGACACATGGAATCATAGAAAGACACTATGCTTGGCTCCCATGATTTGTGCGGACATGTAGCATATCGTGCATAATTATGTAATGTTAGTAATCAGCGATCAGTAATTAGAATAGCAGTAATCAATGATAATATATTCGTATATTTTATACTCTTCATTTGCAAATTCATACGTGTGTCCAATCAACCGTGACGTACCCACCCCAGAAAAATGAGGTGGTAATCAACGAGAGCAAACGTGGACCACGGTCCTTCGTCACTTTACCCCTTATAAAGCCAAGTTGATATCCATACACACTTGACGATTCAACATCAATCTGTTTATCTTCACTGAATCAGGAGCGATTAAGTCTACGCGGCAGGTGACATGTGTATTTAAAAAAATGTTCATGCGACAGCTTTTCATTTCATACATAATATCTACAAATGTAGGTGTACTGCATAAGTCATTATAGGTCTAGGCCGAAAAGACGATTTTTCTTTGTCCAACCGTCCAGTGCACTGGTATCCCTGCAACTTACTCCGTCTCAGGAAACTCTTCAAGAAGAAGTTCGCTTGTGGTTGTGCTGTGGTGATGCCCGGTCGCAAGAGGATTTTCAACAAGACCAGGGGCCTGAGAAAATGATGATGCTGTTCCGGAGGAGGTGATTAAAAGCAGGAACTTCCAAATTTAGACAGGTAGATAAATCACTTGCATACCCAGAGCATTCCAGTTGTTTCCGGCCGTCCAAGTCCATCACAGGATGTCCTAGATTGAAGATGAACACAGATGAAAAAGCAAAGGACCATGGCAACACTCCCTGGCTGACTGTTCTTTTCCCCTGTCATCCTGACAATTCCCTGAGATGCAGACTGTTGATTCAATCACCACTCATGTCTAGGCATGAGTGGTTAAAAAATTCACACGGATCTGGGTCCCGACCCAGATCCTCAATTTGTTTCGCCACAGCCAAAGTGAAGGGTATACATTACCCATTAAATCCGCCAGATTCCAGAAAAAAAAATGCAAAATTTGATGACTGGAAGGTGATTTTTGGTGGACTTTATGTTTCTCCTTGAACATTTTTCAGTTGAGAAGTTTGCTCTAGATGGCGGCAACTTACACTTATTTCATCTTACTTCTGGGTGAGTTTTACTGACCTCTTTTAAAATGCGGTTCTTTTGCATGTTTGAGTGAGAAAGGTGTTTGCCTGTGACACCTTTTGGCCGTGAAATGTTTGCAGAAAAAAACCCAGGAAGGGTGAGAACACTCTACCAGATACCGTAGACATCCAAGGTGCGTTTCTGCGGGGTGGGTGATGGCAATGGTTTGGTGATCAGCTGCAGCTGTTGAAAGTTGCTGATGATGACAATGTTGATGATGAGTGATGATGATGATGACTAGGAGTCATAATGATACTGAGTGATAATGATGATGAGTAAGGATGAATATAAGTGGTGATGATGATGAGTGAGGACGAATGAGAGTGGTGATGACGATGAGTGATGATGATGATGATGATGATGATGATGATGATGATGATGATGATGATGATGATGATGATGATGACGATGACGATGATGATGACGATTCTCATGATAATGATGATAATGATGAGTGATGATGACGATTCTCATGATAATGATGATAATGATGAGTGATGATGACGATTCTCATGATAATGATGATAATGATGAGTGATGATGACGATTCTCATGATAATGATGATAAAGATGAGTGATAATGCTTATTCTTGTGGCAATTGTGGCACTAGAATTGGTGAACATTTTGGACTGGCAGCCAACGAGCCGACCTGAAAACTCACCGTTTTTGGACGTTTTAAACGCCGAAACTGCCTCAGCCGGTTGGCTTGCAAGGTAGACACAAAATAGATCAACATGGTCCATGGGAAATGCAGGTGGTAAATTGGTAAATATGTGGAAATTTGGTGTAAAATATGTAGGTGTGAAGCAATTTGGATTGCTTGTTAGCCTGACATTTTAGAAAAACGTCATATTTTCTCGACGTCTATTCAGATGATACAAAGTGCTGCGTGTGTTGAAATGGCAACAATATAGCATAAAATAATCCTACTAGCTGCTAGCTTACTAAACAAGTCGGGCATCACATTGGCCATTGTTCCAAAGAAAAATGTTGAAACATACATGTTCACATCCTAAGCAGACAAGTTATTTTGCATTTGTGTGTCTTTTTTTCCTGACTACTTTTGGGTCGTGTTCTTCCGGTGCCTGTGCCTATGCTTCGACGCCTTCATCGTCCATCTTCAAGAGAGAGACGGTAATGGATGCACCCAAAGGAGATGATGTTGGAAATTCTGGTGGAGGACTGGGATGGAAAACAGATGGCAAAGTTTTACATAGGTTTGTTTTGTTTTGCTTGATGGAGTTGAGAGTAAAGGGAAACAACGCGTGGCTGGAGTGGTTTTATTACTGTAGATGTGTTGCTTTGATTGGAGAAGTTTTTCTGTAGGAATTCGACAAGCGGAGAGTTTCACATAATTTCCAACAGGAGTTTCCAGCAGCTATTTTGTTTGGGGAATAGTCCGACCCAAACATTGTTCTACAGCGAACCCCTCCTATGATTTCCCGCAATTCCGAACGTTTACCAAATTCGGGCCATCCAAAATCGGAATGATAAGGCTCGAAAATTGGATCTTTAAAATCATATTCCCATTTTTGGCGACTGGATTCATACCCAGATATGGACCCATAAGTGCAGTAGAATTTTTTAGTAGAAACTGGATGCAATTTCATGCCCCTTATATGTGGGGGGGTCAATCCATCAGCTGAAATCCGAATTTCAGGAAATGTGGATTGCATGGATTCTTCATCCAAATCACAGAGCGTCAGCAATAAACAATCAGGCGCCCGGGGAAACCAGGGAATCTAAAGGTGCAGCAACCCCTGTTTTCTACGGCTCACGGCGGATCATGGGAATCTAAAGGCGTTCCCCCTTCTCAATGACCTTCCCCAGGAAATAAGGCCATGCTGTTGATGGTTCAGAAATCCTGCGATCACCAGTTGAAGTTGGTAATTGAAATCCCATTGTTTACAAGGTTTTAGCACCGTCCCAGGTGGTGAAAGCAGGAGTTCTGAACCATCAACAATATGACCGGTGGGATTGGGGAGGTGCCCTTAAAGGTTCAATCCCATGATTATACCTTAGGCAATACTCCTTTCGAATTCTGTAGTGATTGACATAGCAATTCAATTGTGACTATGTCAATGTCACCGTCACGAATTTTGCAAATGAAATTCATATATATATATATATATACAGTTCATGACTTTCTCACTTGCAGGTTCTTCTTTTACTGTTTTGCGATCAGTGGATCACCAAAGTTTGCTTGGATTTGTTGGACATGCCACTAGAACAACAAATCCCTGCGCTTTGCTGTTTTCCACATCGACGTTTTTTTTTTGATTGCCCCAAAAAAGAAAAGGTTGTTCAAGTGTATCGGTTGGACCTACCCCCCACCCAGGAATCCAGTTGGAGCCACCGAGATGAATGGGAAATCCGGATTTTTTCCAATGAATTCAGCAGATCCCGCATCATTTGTTTAAGATGCATGCAGGGTTTACTGATGTTTACTGTTTCACTCAAAACATCCCAAAATGCAGCATGGAAGTCATGTTGATGCAGTGTGGGAGATGATGATTTTGTCTGTTGGCCTTTGAATTTCAACATGTTTCAAGTGTCCTTTGGATATTCTTTCGCATCGGAAAATATGTAAAATCATAAGACGATTGAAAGAATCCATGCACTTGTAATGGCTGACTATGATAAAATAACATGCCCAGTTTGAATTTACCCGAAGGACCAAGTTAAAGTGAACATAGCACAGCGGATTGCGATATATAAATTATACTCAAAGGTGGTTGCTATTTATTTTGCCAGAAGTTATATTCTCTACGCATCCAAATTGACTTAACTTATTCAAGTGTTGTTGTACCAACAAGCGCCTATAGCCAGGACTCTATTTTTCCCTTGTTTTCCATATTTCTCAAGAATATTAGACCTCCCATGGTTTTTTGATGTTTTTTGAATTGTTGTCAAAACGACAGGTGATGAATGGGAGGATGAAGATGAAGAACCTGTGGATCGAGAAGGAAGTCTAGTACAGGAATACTTTCCAGGCCATGTAGACTTTGATCAGAAATCAGGCGTTGCAAATTTGAGCACACGTTCCTCGTTTTATTGACTGTCTTTGGATGTATTTGGTCAATGGGTCACGGACGGGATTTGGCTTAACTTAGATGTGGGAAAAAAAACATTATTGTATTCAAGGGGTTCAACCACTGAGTAGTGTGGAAATTATTGCTTGAATACTTCCTTCAAAGAAATTATCTATCTTATTGAATTCACAGAAACTATAGATACATACACTGGCAATATGCTGTTTTGTTGCATGGTTGAACCTTAGGTTAGTGTTTACTGTTTCTGCATATCAGAAGGTCCACTGTGAGCCTTTGTCAACTCCCCAAAGAAATAGTCGTACGGCAAGGGAACGGCCCTAGACCTGAACTGGAAAGACCTTTGAGCCATGGAATGGATTTGATTTGGTTATATAGTTTTCTGAATTTACAGGGAGGTCAAGTTTCTGAGGATTTCTGACGCACCGGGCACATATTATGTCATTATGTGCTGTGAATTATTGGCAATAAATAATTCACATTTCACCAACCACCGTGCTTTTACCCTGTTGTTTCCGTGGTGTTTTTGTCTAACAGTCTAACACTTTGGAAACTTGTCACTGCTGACAAAATTTATGACATGGTGGATCAGGACTTGCCTGGGTTTCAGCCCACTGTGGCTGAGTGAGGGAAACCTTCCAAAAAATGACCTAAATTCGGGTGCACCGGTTACAAGGGAAATGGCTTTTATTAGGTTATTCACGAGCGTTCGTAATGCTCCCTGCTAAGTTAGATGGAGATTTTTTCGTTTGTTTCACATGGATCATTCGCGTTTGGACGCAACAGTCCCACATTGCTGACTAACGGGTGTGGGGCTGTTGGCAAGGAGCCGAGGCGTTTATTCGTGTCGGTGACTTATTGTAGGTTACCCAGACCTACCGGGAGATGATAAAAGCATATGCTGCCTCCCCAATTTTTTTTGAGTTGTAAAACTTTTGTTAAAAAGTCTTTGATATGTAAAGGTTGAGGTATAGTTTGACAACTTCAATGCTACCAACTTTTAGTTTGACAACTTCAATGCTACCAACCCCGACCCCCTACAGGCCATGTTTTCAACTAAGGCTCGGACCGTTTCAGAGCTTTGTCCATAGCACAGGGACGTGAACTGGATACACTGCCACTTATGCTAGTGGTCTTCGTTTGCATAGTAGCAGCCTTGTTGGGGTTCCTTGGTTCACTATTTGTTTTTGGGTGCTTGACGGATTGGTTGTCAACATGTTTTTTTATAATTGATTTGGATGGTTTTATTTTTTTGTTTGGGGGAAAAACATAGAAGTTTCGGTCTGTGCGGCTGTGATTAGTGCTTCAGTCAGCAAGCCAATGGTTTGAATTTGAATCTATATACTGCCATCATCAGAAGACTTGCGGTCCTCAGTGACAGCACAAAAAGATGTGAGCAATGAAAAAAAGCTCTGTTTGGTATGACAAATATATCATATATTTATAAGGATGAAATTCTACCCAGTTATGTGGGGATTAAGTAAAAAACCATCCATACATCCCTATAAGGATCCCTATGTTTCTGCACAACCGGTTTTCACCGACGGTGAGCTCCGCCACCCAGGTTAGTGGTCGCAGGTTTGCACAGCATGGTGAAGTTAGTGGGTTGTCCCTTGGGTGTCAATGGCTGCAATAGTTTCAGTGGCAGCTCTTATGACAACAGATACTTGGCAGCTGAAAGATTTGGGGTTGGAAAAAATGGATGCACATGGTTTTTTCAAGAAACGGTGAAGTAGTGTGGTGTGGTGTGTTTTTTGTTTCTTTCCGTTTTTTTTCAGGATGCTACTAAGACCCAGTGGGAATAATCATGTGTTCAATTCTTATTGTAGGTATCCCTTCTTTTAACCTGGGCTCAATCACTGGTTTCCAGTGTCTAGTAGCAGGGCGCACATTTGTTCGTGTATTTTGGAAAGGTGTTTCTACCTTTGGAGGATGACAGAAGTTAATAGAAGTTACAGGATAAATTTAGATCCCAAATTTCAAGGGTCCGAAACCATGCTGTCAGAGCTGTATATGGCTGCCATAGTTGGGAGTTGGCATAGGATCTGTTTGGGGCCATGAAATTTCATTATGGTAAAAGGTTTCGCAGTTTACGGAGGGGGCCGGTGAAACCGCATGCGTCTTCACAACTTCACATCCTCTCGCCAGTCTCCCAACAAAATCAAATCCCATGCCCAAAGAGCGACAAAAATCAAGGGAGAGGTGTTTGTTCGCGAGTGTCTTAGGGATTGAAGTCTTTTGTTACACTTGTCACTCCCCGAACAGAAGATATCAACTCGATCAACACAAGAAACACCAGGAATATCCAGGACCTTGGGATCCGGCAAACCTGACTTTAAATTGACCCATCTTGGGCCCGAGACCCGAATTGTTAAAAACGCGGTGCCGAAAAGCCAAGATTCATGAACATATATTCCAGGTAATGGAACCAACCAATGTCTCTTTTGTAAACAGCAAGTAATGAATGGAACGCCTCCTGCACACCCCTCAGTCTTTGATTTTTCTAGTTGTCCAACTGAGGAAGCTATCTACTGATCAAGGCTTTGGACGGGTATCTATCTCTGTGGTTTTCAATTTAGATTTTGATTGATGTTTGATTGTTATGGTACCCTCCAGGGAACTAACATATCCCACCTTGGGAAAAGGAAAATCATCTTCAAAAGTGACTTTTGATGGGATATCTTAATTCCCAGGAGGGTATTTTTTGTTACGTTACTTTTTTTGCTTTTTTTAATATCAGTGCATTTGAACTGAACCAAGTGCTTTTTGATGTATTGCATAAGTAGACAGATACCCATACAGGTAGATAGATGGAAAAGATATATTTTGTGTATGGCATAGAATAGATTTTGATGATCGATTGCGGGGATCTATGTGAAAGATTTAGACAAAATTAGAGGGCTCTATATATGAAATTGATTCTTGCATGGTCTAGATTGATTTAGCTAAAAATAGGTGTATTAATTCAACAGACTGCAATGCAGGGAATGAATGATGGCAATGTATCACGGTTTGGACGGTACCCTTCCGAGGTATGTGCCAGAAGATGTGGTCTATGTTGTCATGGCCGCAACCTTAGAAGATCAATATAGTAGACTCCACAGACGTAGACGGATGGTTTGCAGCCATGTAACACATGTAGTTGGATGGTCGTTTTTGTGTTTTTTTTGGTGCTTGTATGTTTGCCACTATTACTATATGTTTTCATTTTTTTACAAGTACATCCAATGTACAGCGTATATTCCAAATTTGTACATATCCATTCATTCATGCTTCTGTGTTTAGCAAAATGCTTCCAATTGTGAAGACTTGGGGGTCTTTGGGCTGGGTGATTAGAGGTCGATATACTCCGACCTTTCCCTTGTTCGTTCTCCATTTGAAGTTGTCAACACTTCAAGTTCCGTAGTTGATGTCCGCTACACTTCCCTTGTTAGTTAATAGAAGTTGTTCCCAAACTGTCCGCGTTCAACAGCTTCTTTTTGAATGCCTATGATGACTATTGGGACCACACTGTTGATCCCAAAAAAGGCTGTATTATTGGACTACAGAAACTGGACCGCTATATGCAGCATATATTATTTACTATTACCATCTTGAGATACAGTACATCAAGATGCAGAGCATGCCGGGGACATAAACCCCGATTGCGAAACTAGCGTTCCGACATTCCCCTTGATGCCACCTTTCTTATCCATCACCAATGACTTCGTGCAAAAAGGCAATGGTGACTTTACTACTCATCGGTTTGATCGTGGAATGGGTCCCAGAAAGTTACGCAAAACAAGCCCTGGGCGGCGGTACGGTGCAGTCACTCTTGGCAGTGGCAGCAGGCCACGGGTGGTTGATGATTAGATTGGATTTGATTGAGGGATGTTTCTGTTTGGGTGTCGCATGGTCACTTTGACAGATGATAAAAGTAGGAAGGCTGCAATGGTTCATGGCGAGAGGGCCAAGGGTCTACAAAAGCTGAACTCTTGGTCTTTCATATTAAGCGAAAAAGGTCTACTTCTAAGGCTCTTACAGAACTCGATCACTTTGCCTTACCTGTTCACTTTTGTACTATAGGAACGGGTGATTCTTTCCCAAGACCAAATTTCACAGATGATACCCAAAACTTCAGGTATCTCCCAGAGTATCGATTTTTAACTTCCATTAAAGTCTAGAGCACATAGATGTTCACGATCATTCAATTTTCCAATTTTTTGACCCCTTTCCGATGTCAGGTATTCCCATCTCCTTTGGTGCTGCTCTTTTGCGGGTTCTCGTGACGGCCATTTATTTCGTGGGTGGTGGTACCATGGGAGGTGCATGGGGGTCAAGGTGTTCGGCAGCTCTTTATGGCCACTTGTGTAGAGGCTTGAAGAAAGGTCATTCCATAACTAGATACACACTCAAAATCCTGTAATACGGAATTTTGATACTTGCAATATGATAATTCAATATAATATATATATATATAATATGCATATTTCTAAGATGTTATGTACAGCAAAAGTTATACTTACAGTATATTTTGAACCTCCACTGTCCCAATATACGTAGTATTTCATCTTCGTTAGCTGCAATTTTTTGTCTCCAAAATATTCGAGTCCTTATCGATTCGTGTTGGGACGCGAAGGTGATGGACCGACAATTCAAGTTTGTACAGCACCTTGGGCCAAGGTTTGTGACATGTGAGGTAAAATGCAGCTGGTTTTTGGGTGCTGGTGTTTTTTTTGGGCATTTTTCACCCTGAAAATCTGGGGGAAGATGTTGGCCCCAATTTTGAGGAGTATGTTTTTTTTTCCAGAATGTAACAAGACATGACAAGAACCCCGGGACTGAAATACATTGCGGAATGTCCTAAGTTGAACATTGCTCATGTGGCGTGTGGGGTGCTAAAGAATGGGATTGTTGTTTGATTTGTTTGTTTCAGGGATTTTTGAATTTGCTAGGATCCATTCAATGCACTGCATCATATTCTTTAAGCAGAACATGTTGGGTGATTTGGCACCATGGTGTCCATTGTTTTAGAGGTGGTAATGTAGCGATACCTGCAAGCATGGAACCCACCTGGTTTGATTTGCATTACATATACATACACATAGTTACACATATAGATATATACATACAAATTCATATTTATACATACACACACATACACATACACACGCACATATACATACACATTTGTACCTGGTAGCGTTATTTTACAGCTTACAGCGACCAAACCGCCAAGTGAAACCTTTTTGAATTATAACTTAGGATTGGGACTGGATTGAGGAACCCTCCTAGAACACACCAACAAGACAGGTTTCGCAATGATTTGTTCTTTTGCTTTACCCATATTTATTGTTGCAGTCATCAATCTCGTTGGGTCAATCATTTGTAGCTGCGGCCTACTTGCATGAAGTTTTCCGACATTTTCCAGAAGTCGGATGGCAGTTGGCAGGTTGGTTTTAGCTATGCACCCTGGAAGATGAACATGCATGGAACCAACAAATCACCCATTTAGAAAGCCGAAAGTATTTTCCAAACCTCCACGGAATTATGTGCAAAATGTTAACCTTCAGGGGTGTAAGGCCATTTTGGGTAGGATTCCCATACAAAAGGACCATTTTGGGGTGACCCCAAAATGACCCCAACATGGGTGTATTTTTTGTTGATTTTCCATTCACCATTGGTGGCCGACTCCCAATTGTTTAAGTTCCAGGCCTTGGCTGGAGTGATTGGTTGGATCTTTGGGATTCGGTCCCCTCGGACACAATCCCTTTTGGCCTCTTTGGGTTTTTGTTGCGGCTTTGCAGCCAGCACCTTTGGCGAAAAACCTGCAAGTCGTTGTAAGTAGCACAGAGGTCACTGCAAGTTGTTTCTTGTTGTTGTTGTTGTTGTTGTTGTTGTTGTTCATGACTTTTGAGAAAACAACTTGAACCTGTTGTGACGTTGAATTTGTTCCGAAGTTATTCAGTTTCATTTCTTATCACAAAATCTCCAAAGATGACTTGCAAAACAACCTAGTCCAATTTCCATCCTTGGAAGCCACGACGTTTCCTTTGGCAATGCACGTGGCACTAAGGCTTTAACGCGCCTTTGGCAGGCATACTATTCGCAATGGAGGAGTTGCAACATGTTTCCTCTCGCTTGACCACTCGTGTCATTTGCATAATTCTCATTGGCTCCATTGTTTCCACTGGAGTTACTCGGCAACCAAGGCTAAATCGAGCATCTAGAGGATGTGGAATGTCATTGCTGGAGAGGTAACATAGAATTTCAGACTGTCCTGTTTTTAAGTCTGGAGGATTTTGATTTAAGTATTGTCTGACTCAATTTTGGGTGTCGGATTTGTCATCATCCTTCCTTTCCATGAATCGATTTAGCAATGTCATCAGCCCTACGATGCTTCAGCTACCAATACTTGGATTTTACAGTTCAGGCATTGATGTTTGTAAATGTACACCCCTGAAACTGAATCCTCAGAGTATGATTCGTCCAAGAGTTTCAATTCCTCTTTTTCCAAGGTGCACATTGTACATGTTTTCGGGATTTTCTGGCGGGGTGTGGTTGGGTTGTACAAGAACTGCAAGGCTTTACCATTCAACTTTCGGGCCCTCACCGGGCCGTTGAGCTTCATTTTTGTTGCCGGTGTTGAGGACAGAAAACACCCCAAGTCCCAAAAAAATGAACAAGCATCAAGAAAAACTAGGTGGTGGCAACTCAAATATTTTTTCAGTTTCACCCCTACTTGGGGGAATTGATCCAATTCGACTGATATTTTTCGGATGGGTTGAAACCACCAACTATAGGAAACAAATGCAGTTGATGCACTCGCATTGTGTTTCATTTCTTCCTGTTCCTCGTAGCTGTTTTTCCTTCGTCATGTATGTCTGAGCCAACACCAAGGTGATAAATCTTTCCGAGAAAATCCAGGTTTTGCGACGGTACAACTTTATGCGGCCAGTTTCCGTTGTAAATAATAATAATAAATACGTATGATGCCGCATGATTATAGATATACTGTTTATACATAATATACATTAGATGTATTTATACGCATATGTTGTCATAGTTTGTTACATTTCTTTGGTCATATTTACATATATTTACTACATCAACCTGAGCAAGCATCCGAGAGGCATCCCAATCATCGACAAGTCATGCCATCGTTGCCTTAAGGTTATGAGGACATTCCTTGGTAACAAGGTTCTCTTCGAGGTTTCCGC
The DNA here is from genome assembly GCA_000507305.1 of Breviolum minutum Mf 1.05b.01. Taxonomy (NCBI): domain Eukaryota; class Dinophyceae; order Suessiales; family Symbiodiniaceae; genus Breviolum; species Breviolum minutum. The sequence goes on from DF239497.1 coordinate 177,216, forward strand.
CCAGTTTTTTTTGGGATTTTTGGAGGTCGAAAAAATCTCAATCACAGCTAGTTTGGCCCGAAAAAAACGGTTGCTGGAAGAAATCCGGCGTTCACCTGTTGAGGTTGGTAGTTTCTACCGTTATGCATAAGGTTTTCATACAGCCCAAGCGGTGCAGAATTTCTTCCATCAACAGTTTCAGAGAATATATGCCTACTGTAAAGCTTCTATAGGAACAGTGATCACCATCTACTTTCAACACTGGAAAGTTGTAGAAAGAACATCAGTAGGGGTCATTCATGGTCAATCCAGGTTGCTAGAGTAAATGAATCAAGAACTGATGACTGAACATAGTGATACCCCGTAAAATCTCTTATCAATCATATCATATATATATATATGAAATATATTCATAAATTGGTACTAATATGAATGATCAAACGGTAGACCTGATGCAACCATGAGCATTCTTGAAACAAACAGTTGGCTTTTTGGGGTCCCTTCGGCCCTTCGTCAGCAACAACTCCGAAACCCTCAGGGATTGGAACTGGTCGATCTGGTCCCCGGTCTCCTGTTGAACAGAAGTGGGGTTTCCATGAGACATGAAAGGGGCAACAAAAAAACAGGGATACCATACTCACCACTTGGTTTGTCATTAAGTGGTGATGAAAGAAACTCAATTTTTTATCCCCTTTTTTTTGGACCTGATCCAAAGTCAATTGGATGCCAACTGACTGTGCTGTAAAATCCTCAGGTTCCTACTTAACACTAACCTGGGATCGTTATGAAAAGTCCCCAACGCCCAACCGGTCAACCGGGTCAACGGCCAGGTGGGTTATCATCCTGGATTATCTGAGTTGGTCTCTGGATCTTCTGCCAATAAATTATTTGGAGAGAGCTTTTGGATGTTGATCTCCGTTCCCATTGGATTGATGTATCTTGGGCCCAATCTGGAAGATTTTTTAAAAAGGCCATTTCAATTGGAAACAGTCGATAAATCTGTGGTTTGATGAGGTTGTTTAATTTCAATTGTTTGGGTGTGGTTTTTGAATTGTATGGACTCGTCCTGACGTCGTGTCATTTCAACTCTTTTTTGTTTCCACTCAGCATGAGTCAATTTCATGATGTTTGTTACCAGACTTGTTGCTGGAAAGTGAGCAGTTGCTCTTTTGTGGTAGACAATGTGAAACAAATATGTGTACATATAATATGTGTGTGTGTGTTGGCCATGCCTGGACTTTCTTTCTCAGAAAATTGATGACGAACATGTAACATACCATTGGACCAACCTCATAAATTGTTCCAATGCACATGTGCTGTTGCAATCCAACATCATCTCCATACCATTTATACATTAATATATTAATATATACACAATATACATCATATAATATGTATTTTCAGATTTATCCGCTGATGCAAATATTTGTTCACTGCAAGCGTTTTTTTGGCCAGATAAAAACAGCGCATTTCGGACATGAAGCGCATACCAGTCCCGAGTCTGTCTCTCCATGCTCCGCAAAGCTTGCTCCATGACGACCGTCGAGAATCTTGAGTTGTAACATAGGCTTGAGCCATAGCCATTTTGGCCAGTTCGGCTTTTGTTTCAGCCAGTTGCGCTTTTGTTTGCTTACTGGATTCGAGCTCTCTCCGAGCCTCATCCAATAGTCGTCGATAGTCTTGTTCGAAGTTAGCAGCGCTCCAAAGTGACAAAGATCGATGGATCGCTACCGAAGAGGCTCTCAGGGAGGAGCTCAATAAGATGAACATGAAGAAGGAACAAGAACTCTCCAGCTTGAAGAGTTCACAACAAAGGCTTGCTGATGGTCTCAACCAGAGGCTTGGAGATAGTGAGCATCGAGCTTGCGTTCTCCACGGCTCTGGTTGAGACCATCAGCAAGTCTTGGTTGTGAGCCTTGGAGAAACAGAACGCTTTGCATCGACAAGAAGTGGCCCGCTTGCGTATTGTCTGCGAAGAAGGCGATCGTTTGAATCTTCAAGTGGTGGAGTTACAAGGGCAAACTGCAACCCTACGTTCTCAACTACAAGCCACAGAACAACGACTTCAGCAGGTTCAAGCGAGAAACGCGCAGGTAGTGGCACAGCACCGAAAATGCGGTGGACTTCGCTCCTGACACACTGGATCCAACACGCTTCTGAGAAAACCCCCTGCATACTTCTTCTGAGTAGCCCGTGCCCGCTTTGGGTGCATCCTTGCATTTGCAACCTTTACCTTTTCCTGCCCCGGCAGATGATTTGCAGTTGTACCATGTCCCTTTTCCTGCCCTGGCAGATGATTTGCAGACGTTTCCTCGTACAGTCCTAATTTCGTGTTTATCCGTGCGACTCTTTCGATGAATGCCGTTAGAGTCTGCTGTAAAGGGCGTCTCTGTGAGACGGCATGGAGCCAAGCCGCTAGAGAGAGAGAGAGAGTCCCGAGTGTGTTGTTTTAGATCGAGTTGTGTTGGATAATGATCCCCATTTAGGCTCTTTGGTGGGATCCACCTGGATGCATCTCAGAAGACTGGCGGCCACAGACTAGCCATGGTGGAAAGTATGAAACTAGAATCAAATTCTGCCATGAGACACTCCACTAGAACTATAATATACGGGTGTTTCCTTAAATGGTGGTACCCCCAAAACACCCCAAAATGATCATTTTTAGTAGGAAAACCCATGGTTGTTGGGTACCACCATTTTGGGAAACCCTCATATAGCAGTAGGTCTTTCAGGCCTCATCCAAATCTGATCTTTGTTTTCCCCTTTTTTTGAGAGGATTTTGGGATAGACTCAAAGCCTTTTAAGGCCATTTTTTTTGGCTCAACACATAGGGAAGTGGTCCATGTGGTCCCTGTGTGCTTGGGAAATCCTCCTCGATTTCCCAGTATCCTGATCCTTATGACGGCGGGTCTTTTGGGAAGCTTGACGAATTGAGGTCAGCCATTGTGGGGTACATGTTTCACAAATGTATTGATTGGCTTCATCGCTTCTTGAAACATGTGCTCTTCCGTTTTTGTCCCAGAAGCTTGGCTGAGGAAATGGAAACAAAATTTTGAAAAATTGGGGAGGTAAACTAAACGGCCACATGTTTTTACCCAAAGTCCCATTCAGTTGGAGCTCTGAATGAGAGAAGGTTTTTGATGATACCCAAAGATGAACAACTCTTTCTGACGACCCTTTCGCCCTGTAAATGGAACCAAATCCAGGAAACAAAAGCAATGAATGATGCAGAATTGACTGCATTGGAGCGAGAGAAAATCGATTCAACATAGATAAGCAATGATAAGCATAGCAATCCTGAGACATGTTTTCTGATTTTGGGTTTATAAAGGGTCTACAACTTGTTTATATTAAGTATGCAGGTGTTTCATGTGTACATACCACATGTTTACAGTATATACTAATTTTTATTGCATAATATGTAGTAGAAGTGTTTTTAGGGTCTGTGGATTCAGGGGAATCAGAGAGAACTCAAACATTGAAAGCTTCACTTTTTTTATGCGGGGGAAGCGGTCGAAGAATTGCAAACACCACGATGAGGATATGTGGTGTTTGCCCTCTTGGCTGGTATCTCTGCTGGTATTGGCTCAGCCACCTACCGTCTTACGGGCCTACGTGGTGTTTGGGGTATTGGCGTCCAAAGTTTGTCGCAAGCTTTAAACCAAAGTTTAGAGGTGCAAAATCACGATGCCTTGATTTTTGCCATTGGAATCTGGGCTGCGAGTACAAGTGGCTGTTGTGGGATCAACGATCGGATATTACGTGATACAAAAGATGTTTGAGTGTGTGTGTGTGTGTGTTTCTTTCTGGGTCGGTAGTCGGGAACGCCCAATTCTAGAGTTATTTGGCGCACCTGGTGGCACATGCCAAGTTTTTATAGACTATGATTGGAACCGACTCGAGGCTCCTATTGGCTTACAGAAGCCCCTGCGTTTTTTACCCGTTTGATTGCAACAGGGAGGTAGCCCCCGTGGCAAGAGAGACTCCAGAGAATCATTGATTCATCTGTTGTTACTGTATCATTACTACGAGTAACCATCAATGCCTTGCATGTAAACATGTTCTATGATCATCAATATTCCTTGACATTTCCATCACGATCATCATCATCATCATCATCATCATGATAATAAATGATAATAATAGTCATGATCATTATCATCATCGTCATCGTCATCGTCATCATCATCATCATCATATCGTAGTCGCCAAATCTTTCGTTGCACTGTTTCATGATGCATGCCTAATATTGCCTGATTACAATACAACATAGGTTTATGTTTTTCAATTTTTGACGCAATATCTATTTCGTGCAGATGTGCTTCTATATCAATACTTGTATGTAAAAACTTCATGTGCTAGCAATATTAGCAATCTATTTATATTTCTATGTGTATATCAGATATGTTTTTTTTACATGATCAATAAAACCCAACTTTTTTCAACACTACAAATCTCCCCAAAAATTTTTCCCCCAAAAAAAATCACGAAAACCCAAAATCCTCCCGTGGATTCCTCCTCCGTGGATTCCCGTTGAGGAAAGTTGGCAGCCTTTGCACTGGGTGTCGCTGCACGTTTTCCGGGCGACACCTTGGAGCCGGTATTGATCTCAGGCGCACAGGGCCCCACGGGTAGCCGGGCGATTACCTGTTTCCCCCCAAAAGGTAGGTGAAAGGTAGGTGAAAAATATTGAAAAATACAGGGCGAACATATAAACCGTAACTGTTGGTAACTTGTGCCATCTATAGAAATATCCCTTGGTGGTATGGGGGTTGAGAGTGTCTTTTCTTTTAAGATTCGTTTGGAGTATGAATCTTTGAACAAAGTATAACACAAGGAGTAACATAGGAGCCTTTTTGTGGAATGGAACCAGGATGTATGAACAGTGCCAACGCGTGACTTATTTATACACCAAAAAGTACAATGAGAGTCAGTGAAAGTGATTTTGCATGTCTTGGCTTTGTAGAATGAATTCCCTCATTTGAGAAGATGGCGCCAAACACCGTAAATTATACCTTACTCGTGGTTGGTCCTTTGGATAGGTGGAAAAATGCAGGGTAGATGGCTGTGAGAGAAGTGGCAGCATCTATTGAATCTACTGACTCGAGCTGAACTTTCAAGCAACCATGTTAATCAAGATGGAATGCGAGAATTTTATTCACCCCCTACTTGGGGGAATTGATCCAAGTAGGCGAATATTTTTTCAAATGGGTTGAAACCACCAACTAGGAAAAAGTTGCAAGGGACTACAATTTAATTACACATTATTTTCCGTTAAGTATCAAACCAGAATGATCAATCAAAGCTAGCAAATGCTGAAGATGATCCATTTTTGAGTAATAAGTCATGACAGTGTCATCTTTTCTGATCAGCAGACCGACGATGTTTGGTGGGGTGTGGCCACTTCAAGTTAAAACATATACATGTTATCAGATCATACTTGCACCTATGCATTCCATCCTCTTACAAAATATTTCAAAAGAAAACATGTGTATTATAGATATATTATAGATCGTTTCTTCTTTTACTTGGCTTCTTCCCACTGTATTTCGAATAAGATTTCTTGTGGCAATAAAATCATGAAAAACATCACCCGAAAATGGCGATATCTTTGGTTATAAACGGCCCCATACTCAGCACAGCAGCCCTCCGCTGCAGGCGGTTTCTTGGGTGCCTGGGTGGGACGTTGGCTTCATGTTGAAGAGGGACGATCTGCCTGTGAAATCTTCGGCATGGTGGGTCTTTTCGTCACCTGGCAAAACCTGAAAGGGAAAACCCATGGGTGAACCCCCCAGTTGAGTTTTACATGAATCCGTGGTTGGTTGGGTTTTCAATGATCCCTTGGGTTGTATGGACTGTGTGGATATTGAGATGGCTTATGTTAATGGAAACCCAGCTACCTTCCAAAAAAATGACCTTGGAAGTATACAGGGAAACCCTCTGTTTTAGAGTACTGTACCTGAAATATGTTGGGTGATTTTTGGGTGGGAAATTCTTAGCATCACTTGGCGCCGACCTATTGTGGTGAACTCCCCCATGGAGTTGGGCAGTTTGAACCGAGGCCAGTTGTTTTCGATTTCCCTTGACACCTGTCTTGATTGTCTTGGAGCTGACTGGTACAGATAGTGCCACGGCGGTCAGTTAGGGCGAGAAAGATGTGGTGAGTCTTGAGGTTCGGAAGTTTTAGACATGGAAGCTGAAACATGATTATGATTAATAGGGATGTTTAATGTGTCTGTGTTCGCTTTCCTCAAATTGCAAGTTTTATTTCAGTTTCAATGCCTGGAGTTTTTCAATTGAAGACCCAGAGCTGTGCGGGTTTGGGACACTTACATTGTTTAATTATTTTAAAGCAACATCGTATCCATAGAGCATATTCCCGCATGATACTAGAATTTCAAAAGAACACGCAAGCCAAAACTCTCTGGGATCAACGATCACATAGCTGGCTGGAAAATGTGCCCGGATTGAAGTGATCTACAGTATTTCCTATTGAAAAATGGGGATATTCCAGCTATCGCTAGGGAAGATCGTTTACAGGGTCAAACCCGAAAGAGAGATCCAAACCAAAACATGTTTTATCACCTTGCTAATGTAAAAAAGCATCATTCGTAATATAAGCAGGGAATGGGATGGGAATGGTGGGTCATAGGCTAACCCCAAAGGTTGATGATGGGATTACTTACCTACGTTTTTATTTTGCCATGTATACATGCAACCCATTCTGGAAAAAATATGTAATTAGTTGGCACGGTTTTCCTGGCATTGGTGGACGTATGCCCTTATCCATCGCTTATCTCCAGAAAAGCATACATTGGCACGAGATCTTTGTCATCATTATCATCATGATTGCACAACATGAGTTGAAATGTCCCTATACCGCCCCGTAACCAAAATAAAAAATGATTAAAAAAAACTATATATGACTTGTTGATCGCGGAGGCCCCTCCGCGAAATATCTCACCACCAGAAAATGGGCTCTCAACCTTCAATTGCCACGATTTAACCATCCCTGGGAGGAAGGTGAAGGGCATATCCAAAAATCATCCCTTCGCCAATTAATAGCTTAGTAAACAACTGCCTGCACTCCATGGTGACGACCTTGCACTAAGGTTACTATCTCATTTTACCTGTGACACTGTCATCCTTCTCAGCACTCTTCCTTTCGAACCATTTGTTCCCACCAATCTTGGAACAAATTTTGGAGCAAGACGGTACCTTGGTCCAGATTCTGAAACATGGCTTTTCACGTTGCAACCTTGGTAGGCTAAATCCGACCTTGGGTGGCTTGGATTTGATGCTTGGAAGCCCCATTGATCACACCAAACGGATATCCTTGGATCCTTAGTGGAATAGACAGGGGAGCCATCCATGGACCTTCAGCCTGTTGTCCAGGCATTGATTTAGAGGCTGTGGCAGAGCTTGCAGAAACCGCGGATGATGCTGAGGTTGGCTGGGAAGGATATTATGGAAATCATAGGAAGAAACGCGGGTGATTCCGCAGTTTCCAATTCGGCTTCAGTAAATGACTTAAGAACTTATTACTAACATTCCAGCAAGATTTAAAAAAGACTACTTTTTTTTAAAACTGTTGCCTTAAAGGAAGTGAAGTACATAAGTAGCACTGTTAGTTTAGTCATGTTCTTTTTTTTCTCCAAGTAGGACACATGCAACCGGGAATTCCTGGGACAATTTGGGCCCAGAAGACCCCTCGGAGCGACAAAACGTCGAATTGTAGCCAAGGTCACACGCCGATACGCCCCCGAAAAGGTAGCTGAGGAAGGGAAATCTCCATGTTTCAGGGAAATCTAGGTTGGTGAGATATATTTTTAAGTTGGCCTGAACTTATATATGAACGTTTTGCAAGCGTCAAAGCATCTAACACCTTTTCTTTGGGGCGAACGGAACGAGGCAACACTCAAGGCGGAATCGGATGGTTCTTCAACACCAATGACAGCCGAGAGATTCTCAGCCAGCTTCGATTGGTTTTTGCTTGGCGTGTAGGACATGGAACTAGGTTTTCTTGGCCCAAAGAAGCAACCAAAAGGCCATATACACAATGAAAAAACATACTTGATTTATCTTGATTTACCATAAACAAAAACAACAAGTATAGAACATTTATGAACATTCACAATCCTAATTGTTGGTTTAAACTTTGACACCTTGAGTTGGCTCGGGGATTGCAATCCAGCGGCTGGGGGGTGAAATGAGCCATGGCATTGGGGACCTGCGAAAGCCATGGAATAGTGAGAGAATAATCATCACTATTTTAACTAAGGGACCTTTATCAACCTTCATGATCTAGTGCTATAGTGTTTTGGCAAGTCTTAATGAAGGTGTTTTTTTTGCCTGCCACCAGTTCGTATGTCATGCCATGAAGCAGTAAAACACTTCGGAGATCCGCAAGAATGTAGATGTTTCAGAGATGCGGAAAATAACCTGTCTCCCTTGAGGGGATGGCTGATTTGAAGCCCCTCATGTTTGTTGGCAATCGTCAGAATGCATCCCTAACATCCGACATAAAGATGGTGATAACAATGGTAATTAGTGAAAATAAGGATGATAATAACAGTACTATGTTCCGTGTTTCTAGTGCGTATGTTCGGGTTGATGACATGTTGGACCCCAACGCAAGAGTCGGTGTGTGGTCTATAACCGTCAAACTAACAGCTTGCCCCTGAAAGATAGGAGAGTGGCTATGTCTTGAAATGGTTTCTTTTTGTTTTAAGGGTGGTTCTATTATTTTCAAAGAGTTTTTTTCTCAATACCATTGAGACGTTTTGACAGTTCCAAGTTTTCAGGGCCTCAAATTTGACGCCGAAAACGTGGTGCCCGTACCTGGGAACAAGGCCATCTCCGCCCGTTTACGGCAGTTTTCCTTGTCCCATCAATTGTAAAGTAGACATAGTGCAAATACTCTATGAATTCCGAAATTATTTTTCAATGAAGGGATTCCACTATTATAGTTAATTTTGACCCCGGATTAATAAACCCCATGGTTGTTTAATTGGGGGGGTCCCATTTTAAAGGGGATTTATCACTTTTGGGGATACTCCCCTTAATAATCACTATAGGGGTTTATTAATCCAGGGTTGGCATTATAGTGTTTAGGCAGGCAGGCAGGGTCCAACATATGCAGCTCAGCAGCTCAGGAGAGATGGCCTCCAGTCACAATAGTGGCCTCAGTTCCTTGGACGACAAGAAATGTTTGAGTTAACTTCACCAAGGTTTGTGGAAAAATGGACCAAATCCTGATGAATATTTTGATATATTACATATCAGAATATATATATATAAGAATTATATATAAGACATTTGACTTCATGAATTTGTGTATTTTGATAAAGGTGAAGTATTTTGCCGCACCTCACCTGAAGCCCAGATCTGACTGAGAAGAAATAGATCCCCCCCAAAAATCAGCCCAAAAAAGCGGTTTTTCGCTAGATGTTTGATATCTTAAAAGTGGACCTTCCACCGCATGAAAACTTCCATTTGAGGTGGCTCATCTTTGGCCCCTTCGGTCCCTTTGGACAGCATTGGGGATTGGAAAGGTCCAGAAATCCAGCCGAAAAGAACCTATATGTGTTGATGAATGCCGGCCATGAAGAACAGGTGAATTTATAAAGAAAAGATACGAAATATTAATATACATGTAAAGATATATATAGATATAAATATCGGAAAGGACTAACATTGAAATGATACGCACTGATACACCTTCAATCACAGGTCCAGAAATCGTAGAAATTTGGACGTTTCAGCCCATGACTCTTATTTGCCCCATTTTCCCTGAAAAGCACCGTGCAGGGAAAGCCCACTCCAAAAGTATCAACCCTCACACCAAGTAAAAAGATGATGATGTTTTAAGGCTTCAGGTAAGTGGTCATGACCAACACGACCACAAGCACGACCACAATCACCACACTCACAACCCACCTACAGGGGATATGGCTTGGGGGTAGGGGCTTCAAGCAGCACTGTCTCATAGATACTACCATGTTTCTATGTTAGGAGCTATTTCGAGCCCTTCTTAAATCGCCAGGCCATCACTGTAGATATTTGACATGCCTCAAAATGATTCAAACCCTCAATTCATCTCAATTCCATACTTTTTTTAAAGACAAGATGCATTTCGATGCATTTCTGGAAGCTTTTTGTGTTCCTTCATTTTCAGATACATCTGATGTCTCGCCTTTTTGGGAATACTTTAGGCGCTCCATGTGGCACTGCAATCATTGGAACATCGATTGGAAGAATCCATGGCATCTGGGCGTTTTGAAATGAACGCTTCTCTCGCAACAGCAATGTAGCATAGCAGTGGAAAATTCAACATTTGTAGATATAGTTTCAGGATTTTTTTTATTGTGCATGTAAAGTTGGAACGTTCCTTGTTTCCCCATTGATATGATATCCGAAAGCGATGTTTCATGATATTTCAGGGCATGAACTATAGCACAACCTTGCTTTCAACCCCTTTCTTTCATCCCAGTTCCAATGTATGGCCCTCACTAGTCCAAAAAATCAATAATCGATCCTGATATACATATATAATAGAGAGAGAGAGTTTATATTCAGTATTCATATATATATATATCTATATATATATTTGATATATACATATTAGGTATATGTGTGCATCTAAGATATACTGCAGTAGATAGTACCTGCCGTATCTCGCTATCTCGCTTGCTCCGTGATTTTTCCCAGATACTTCGAACAGAACAGCTGCACATAACCCCCAAAAAGATCCGGTCTCAAAATGGAAGGAGTCTCGAAAAACATTAATTTGCAGGGGCTATGTATGGCTATGTCAGTTACCAGCAGGATACATTTGAAGATGTGTTTGTTTGTTTTATTGGTGCGCGTGTTTTTGCGTCTCAGTCACACAGCTGCTTTACCGGAGGGTACCTGCCGAAACCCTCAACTTGAGCAAATGGTGAAACGCTAATCACTTTAGGCTTTCCTGCAAACTACATTCGTTGGTATTTCTGTTGAGGTGCGCTCCCTGAAACTAACAGTTCGCACTTGAAAATGGATGATACTGTTGATGGTTCAGAAATCCTGCACCAGCTGGGATGTAAAAATGTTTGCAAATAAAGGGATAAACTACCAACCTCAACTGGTTAGCCGGATTTCTTCCACCAACAGTAGGAAGACGATCTTTTCCTGTTACCGTTTTGCACGTTTTGGAATCCGAAACCGGTGAATTGCCTCAGTTTTACCTTCAACATTAAGCGCCCCATTTTTTACCGGGAAAGACACTGCTGCTTATTTTTTTTTCACGTCAAAAACCATCTAAGATTTATGGAATTTGATATATGCATATATTTAGGGGGGGGATTTGGATCTGTTAGATTTCTGTATATGTCTTATGATTGTTTTCAATATTACCTTACACTGTACCCGGATCAAAAACACCATGGCTTATCAGGCCCACCGGAAACCGGCCAAACCCCAAGAGCCTAGGCAGAGGTGTCATCCGTGGATCACCGAGCGCGTCGCCGTTCGCGGATTTCCTTGGAGTCTTCATTACGCCACTCGGCTGATGTCTTTTGGTTGGTGTCTCAATATGGATGAATTCCAAAATCTACTTGCAATGCAATGCTTGGATTCAGTAAAAGAAGCTGCGATGGTTGGCATTTGTTGTTGTTTTGTCGTGTTGTTTTTCTGTTTTTGTTTTTGACTTTGTTTTTGTTTGTTTGTTTGGTTGTATGTTTCTTTGATCATGTGATTTTTGTTTGTTTGGGGCAATGGTCGGTTTCCTTCGTATCCAAGGACCCTGTTGGTGTTTGTCATTTTTCTCTGCTTGAAAGTTCTTGAAAACAACAAATTGAGATGTGTGCCAGTGACAAATTTCAGTTCCTTCACGTTTGTCGGGATGCATGTAAATCAGAACTACAAACCTAATCAGGGTACTATCACCAACTTTGAGGAATGAACATTTTGGATTGGCACAAAAACACCTCCATGTCAGAGCATTTGTTTTCACAGGGTCCACCATAAGCACCGAAAGTTACATGGCCAAAATCGGGCCCCTAAAGATTGGTATCGTTAGCAAGTCCCTTGGGTGATGTTTTCGGTTTCTCCCAATTTTTGTAAGGGTTGCTTAGCTTCCCCGTGATATATATGGCGGCATTCCTCCCGTGAAACCACGGTGGGTTTTTCCCGTTCTTTCCCGCTGAGGTTCTGGCGAAGGAAAGGGAAGTTCCATTCGCCGGACCAGCCGCTTGAGTCGACGCTCCGGATCCGATGAATCCGGCCCGAAGCTGCGTGACACTTGGATTATAACCCCAATATACGTAGGTTGGATACATCCCCTAAATGGTTATAACCCAACTTACTAGCTAGGTACTAAGTTCCATGGACACCCTAGTAGTGATTGGAAGTATTTTTTGGGAAGTTCAAGGAGAGGATGATGATGATGATGATGATGATGATGATGATGATGATGATTTTTATGCATGGAACATCCATTCAACACATGTTCCCCCTCAATCGACCAAGATTGCCAACAAGCTCTTGTGAAAGGTGTGCTGAATTGCCAAAAGAGGATAAAAAGAGGAATTTATGTTTACATATTATGTTCAATTGGGATGACATATTTGCATGTTCAAGCTGACGCTGATTTTTTGAACCATACCCCAGGCCGATAGGTTTGATATCTTGTTTCTATCGAGCTTTGTAGGCTTGACATGATGCAGCAAGACGTTCCTGACCTCCAAACACATGGTTAAACCGTAGATGGCAGGTCTCCCACAAAAGGTATCCCATGTAAATGGCTATATAGAATCTTCAAACAAAAGCATAGACCCTCAGAAATGATGGTTGGAAGATGATCCTTTCCTTTTGAACTATGAAATTTGGGGGGGCTTTCATATCATCCTTTCCAATTGGAAAAATATATGTGTCAACCTTTCCTTAGCTGCACAGGGTTTCAACCGTTCGTATGGGAAATGCTTGGGTAACCCCATTACCCACACACTATGTCCAGCTGAGTTTCCGAAAGATTCACGCCATCCCTGTGTTTCGGGTCGTGGCTTTGCTCAGGAATTTCCTTCCAACGATGAATCCCTTGGTACCGTGGGAAAGAAGGTGGTCCGGCCACGGGGACGAAACTCCCGCACCTCCCGCACCTCCAGAGCTTCGGGATCCAGCATCTTGACACAAAATCATTTTTTAAGATTGCGGGTCATAAATCTGGGCAAATTATAGCGACCTCACACGACCTCACTCCAAATGGTGGTTTAGTAAGGGAAATCCCCTTATTTCAGGGAAACCTAGGTTGGTGAAATATTATAATTTGGCCAGATAAATTCAACTAATGGTAACATGATAACATGACACTGGAAAATCACTTCTTTTAATGGGGATACATAGTCAAATTGTTGTTTTTCCATTGTCATCTTAGTTTTCCGGGGAGTAAATGGATGGTTTGGGGCCGCGTGGTTTGGGATTCGAATCAGGGTACCCCTAGGAATCCCAATCCTTTTAGAGGATGCCAGAAATCCAAACCAGCAATGAACCACTAGCTGATACCAAGTATTAGGGAATTTTCGCACTATTATTTGAAAGGGTACCCCCCAATTGCCACCCCCACCAAACAAAAATAAGGCCTTTATAAGGGATGGCCCGGTGGCTAATGGCCGTCCCTGAATATGGCCCTGTTTCTTGGGAAGGGTGGCGTTGGGGGCCACCCTTAGATTCCTATGATTTTTTGTTTAAAGAGTGGCCGGAATGGATTTCATGAAAAAGGATGTTGGTGCTTTTGTTTTTTGTGTTTTTGCTATTATTTTGTTGGTGGCTTCTGGTCAAGTTTATTTTTTGGTTGGAGAGGTAATGAGGATTTCTTGGTCAACACAAATATATCATCAGTACATACAAATATATACAACTAGCTGGTGGTTTCAAATATTTTGTGTCTTCACCCCTACTTGGGGAAATGATATGAAATGATCCAATTTGACTCGATTGTTTTTCCAAATGGGTTGAAACCACCACCTAGACAAGATCTGGGGTTTCTAATTTAGCTCTTGAAGGTCTTTCAGATGACGTCTAGTCATAGTGGATTTGCAGGGCACGGGTACGTGAATTTGGGGGATCCCTAACCTTTACTTGCCACTGGTACAGGGAGCATCCCAAGATCCGATGTCATCAAGATGTCCCCTCCATTTGTTTGCACATGGAACCCCACCAATCACAACCCCATTCAACCCTTCAACCCACGACCTGTTAAGATGGTGTAGTTTTTCTGGTAAAGTTGGGGATCAACTTGGGTTGAAATAGTTTGAAGCACATGGAAGGTGTTTCATGATTCCTTAAGCATCTAATCTGGCTGACATTGGATGTTGTAGAACAAAGGTTTTCGGAAATCAACGCAAACAGGAGGGGGACATATGGCAAAGGCTAAATAAGTGAAAAAAAAATCCATGTTCACATGTACATCAACAGTGTACATGTATGACTGGGTGGTGATTTAAATGTTTTTTATTTTCACCCCTATTTGGGGAAGATTCCCATTTTGACTAATATTTTCAAAGGGGTTGAAACCACCAACCAGATGACTTGTGACTACTTGTGTTTGTTTGGAAATTAATATTGGAGCAAATACGAAATCCAATTCTATTTTCAACTGTACTTCATGGATCCGCAGAGATTTTTTGCATGACTTCCTTGCGGCAAGGTGTTGAGGCAACTTTAGAGTCATACAAAATTTCCAAAAAAATGAGCCGGACAAGTTCAGAGATATTTTGTGTTTAGTTGTCAGCATGTGAACATCCAATTTGATGGGATTGGATCATATTCTTTTTTCGAATAAATCCATGTTGTCTTCATCTTTGCTGTTTTTTTTGGTAGTGCTGGCACTGCTTTGACAAAAACTTCACACAGAACATGTGGACTAAGGTAGTTTCAGCGCTTTTGGAGGGTACAGTTCTGGAAGTAGCTTGGTGGAACAAACTTTTCGGCTTGAGATGGTGCGATTCAGATGTCAGTTTCATCACTTGGAAAGTAACCATGGATCAAAACGTGGGTATTTGGAAAGTTTCCGTGTTTCCGAAGCGCCAAGGCACACATCTTCCAGGAACTTGTTTATATATTGTAAGTGTCTTTTGAAGCCATCAATTAAGATCCGTTAAGTATGTGAACACAAAAACACTCTTTCTCCCATAGTCATGGAAGTGGAAAATAGCTATATTTGAAAGGTAACTATTATTGGAGGGGGCCATTTTTGACTTCCATGATTATGGGAGGACGTGTAATGAAATAGATAATTGCACAAAGATTACAAGTGACGATGACGATGGTGAGATGACAAAAAACGATTAAAAGAAGCAGAATATTGTGTAGATTATGGTAATGATAGTGATACAATGATACATGATAATATTGCAGGCGAAATGGAAACTAAAACAAGTGAATTGGAGTTGTTTACATTTCTTGAGTGATTATATAGTGTATACAGTTGGTTCCAAAAGTTTGGTAAACGACATATTATTGCCAAACGTCTTCACTCTCTTTGATGTTTTTAATGAATTCCCCAAGACAGTGTCGGCCAGCATCTGTAGGACACCGGGCCCTTCAAAAAAAGATAGAGAAACTGAAGTAAAAATGTTACAATCCAGGGTGAGATCGCACTTAGAAAGAAAAATAGCCCAGGATCTTCATAGCCTCAAATTTGCCACGTTGGTTGACGCCAGGTAAAAAATTGGTTGGGTTTCTCCCCTTTCCAAACGGGACCAAAATCCACGCCTTTCCACCGACCGAGGTGACAAAAACGGACCCGCGATGGTGGGAAGCAGCTCCCGAGTTACCTTCGATGATACCCCAAACTCTGAGTCCATGGCTGAAGAACGCTTTAACGTTTGATCCCAATCGCAACGTTTTTTTTTGGAGATCCCAACGGCAACCGTAATTCGGACCTCGAACAAACTCCGGAGAGGAGTGAAAATGGAAGATGGCATCTCGTTCGGAATGATGGATTCATGATTTTAGCCATCATTTACGACGTAAAGAATGTTTCTTGCTTCAAAAAAATATGGTGCTGCCATCATTTGGGCACTAATTTGCCTTCATTTCTTGTTGACCTTTCTGCAGAATTCCCCGAAAAGATGCCATTCTTTGAGCCGGTGTTGCACACCATCCGGTCACAGTAGTTGCATGGGAAACTGGCGCGACAACTCAAGGACACCTTAGACAATTCATGAAACATTGGTTGGGTATGAACAGATGATGTTCACTTCACATCAGGGTTGAAATGATTTATACAACGTGATGGACAGCATTTGGCTACTACTCTTGATGGTTCAGAAATCCCAAACAACCACACTGGGATGGTGTTTAAAACCTCAAAGATAATGGGGCATAAACTAATAAACTACCAACCGTAACCTCAACTGGTGAGTTTACCGGATTTCAGCCATCAAATCACCAGGGTTGAATCAAATCACCAGGGTTTTCAACATGTTTTAACAATCCCGGCTGGTTTTCAGTGGACGAGTTGGAAACCGCTTGAAACGTATTGAAACCGTCAAGGCCGGTTTTCCACGGGAAAACATGACCTACATGTAAGGTAATCATTGAGGTGTTTCCAAAGAGGCATGGCATTGTACCCCCCCAGGAGTTCTTCGAAGAACAGTGAAGGCCAGTGTGATCTTGTGAAAACATAAAGCTTCAATATATTCAGTCATGGGAAAATGGGCACATGTCAGACCGTCAGACGTGTCTCAAGATGTCGCGCAAAAATGGCATCAGAAGCCGGTCCGAAACAATACCCACCCCAAGACTTGGGAGTTTGTAACGACTTCACGAAGAGAAAGTGTGGCTTCAGAAAACCAAGGAGCTACTTAGCAGCTAGGCTAAGTGCATGCATAAGAATTCCCAACGACATGGATGGGGAAGGATTTGCAGCTACCATGATTGAGATACAACTCCCTTCAATAAGTTGCAGACAGGGCAGATGGATACCACATGCGTCATCTTTTTTTGTTGTTGCTTCTAAATGATCTTTTGGCCTTTGTTGACATTGATACCGATACCCTTTCAAACTTGAAAACAGAAATGTAGCCAACTGTGGCCTTTGTTTGCCGGACTGTACTCTACAAAAATAGTGACACCAAACTTGCGCACTGAGATCTCTTGACCATTCTCGGCCTATACTTTACAGATTCTAGCAGGATTTGCACAAGAACATGGATACCCTCCTGAGAACTAACATACTCCCCCACCAGCCGGCACTTTTGAAGACAATTGTCTTTTTCCCCACTTGAGATTCGTTCCCTGCAGGTTGCTTGTGTTACTCTTTAATAGGCTCAAGTCAAAGTTTTTGATAAAGCCATCCCACTGTTTCATGTACACTCAAGTAAACTAACATAGCTTTAGAAAATGGACGATTTGAAGATGTGTTTCCTACTAAAAATTTGAACTTTCCATTGCCATGTTAGTTTACCAGCAGAGGGTGTTTTCGGAAAATCAAGGTGGTGGCAACTCAAATATTTTTTATTTTCACCCTGATCCCTGGGGAAATGATCCACTTTGACTAGATTTTTGTTTCATGGGTTGCAACTGTTGATGGAAGAAATCCTGCACCACCTGGGATGTAATTATAAAACCTTGTAAAAAAATGTATAGACTACCAACCTCAGCTGGTTCGCAGGATTTCAGCCATCAACAGAAATCACCAGGTAGAAATGGATGTTTGTTGCTTCAGCAAACTGCAAACCCGTTGCAAAGTCCCAAATGGGCCCATGGCTCTGTGAATGGGTTTCGGGGGGCGAGAGGCTGGGTAAGTCAACGACTTTCTTGCCAGGGAATGCTGGCGTTTGACTTCAGAAATGAAAAGCCATGCTGCATTTTAGAGCCATCTCATTATTTTTTAAAGAAAAACGGATTTCAATGATTTCATGGGCATTAGACGTTGATACGACAATGATTTGTGGACTTTTTGACAACATTGCCAGCCCGGCAACGGACCGGACACGTAAAACCCCTTTTTGAATGGTCCCTGCTTGCTCCTTCGGCGTGCGACTTTGGCTCTTTGTTTGGGTGCTTTTTGTTGGAAGTACAGGCGAAATGGCTCAAAATGCAATTGAAGGGTTCTCTGACAGCGAAAACTGCTGTTTGTATGCAGCTAAGCCAATTTCATCCAATTTCTGTGAACATCATAATGGAAAAGCTCCGTTTGCAACATGGGAATGACTTAGTGCAAAGACACGTTTTCCCTTTGCCATGTTGTTTTCCTACTTGCAGACGGAACTAGTACAAAAACATGGCTGCAAAGGCATCACCTGCATGATTCATGATACATAAGGATTGGTTTTGTATATCATTGTTGAATCACTTCACACTATAGAAGCTTCTGCAATTGGTTGTTGGGTTTGTTATGGTTTGTTAGTTTGTTGACTGTCTCCCCAAAAAGGGAAAAATGGGCCGCAAGCTCAACTGAGGTCTCAGGTTCTCAGCCTTCACCATTTGATTGGTAGACAATCCCACATGTTTTTGTTGGCCCAGGATGTCTTCCGTCAACCGTATTTCATGACCATATTTTCCATATTTTCGATATGTTTTTTTCGCTACCCACCATAAAAGGATACGCAAAGACTTGTCAAGATACAACAAGGTCAGCACCCAGACTTCTTCAGTTCGCACTATTTTTTTACTGTTCACGGTATGGAATCAGACATCCGTGTTCAGTCGAGAAAAAGAAACGGTTACCTCTGCAAAAGCAGATGTTTTCATCTTAGAAGAGAGGAACTCGAATTTGTTGAAAAGAGGGACGCCGCAGCCTGCCAATGATTGAGTTCTGCGTTTTCCAGCATGCCAGTGATGATGGGAAGATTAGTAGTTGCGAGAGATGGATGGGGAAAGGAGCTTGGAGCCATGATGTATCAGATTAAAACCCAAGATGACAGATAGAAAGAACCATGAAATCATATAATATATCAAATATATTATATAATATTTTGTAATTTAGTTTCATATAATATAATGTACTTATATCTATTATATCCATATATCTCGTATATATTCTATATATACCTCGATTCATGAATGTTTTTTCAGCACACCGGTTGCTCTTTGCAGCAAATGACACCACGGCCGTTGGTGGCGTATATGATCCGTGAAGTAGAGTGTTTTGAGCCCCTGTGGGTAGATGACAGTGATAGTTTTTTCCTCTTGACTATATACCCCGAGAAACAAAAGCAAGAAGTCACAACTCTAATTTTGCTAAGTGTTTAAGATGCATTTTTGACATCTCCACTTTTCAAGCAACAGTTCACTCAGATCACTCAGGGTTGAGGCACAAAAGCGATTCCTTCATTCCTTTGGGATCGGAGTTTCCATAGGCGATTTTGAAGATGAAGTTATAGCAACTTGGAGAAGAGATTTTTGGGTTTGGAGAGTCCTTGGTGGGTTTTGGTCGGACTTTTTGTTGCGGTTGTCTCAACCCCACAAGATTGATCTCTATATATATATATATTTATATGTGCCTTAGGGTTTCGAACCGGTTTGTCCATAAAGCCAGCACCAAAAAACTTAGCTGGAATGTACTTTTGTCGGGGCATCAGTTGGTGACGCGTTACGGCTGTAGTTTTTTTCAGCGCAGTAGATCCATTGATTCAATTGTTGATCAATGTGTTCACCTATTCCGGGTCAGGGGTTTTCAGGGCATGGATTGATAGTGAGGTTGTTTGACATTCGAGAATAAAAAAACCTGGAATAGTCAAAGTCACCCTCCGTAAACGCGAACGAACTTTGCAGTGCCAAAGAAGTGCACCCTAATTTCTAGCGTAATACCAACATCGAAGTATCCACCATTGAATCCTCGCCATTGTAAATGGGGAATGCACTGTTAGGGAAAGAAAGGTGAGGAGATGGAGCAACATGTCCACCCCTGAAAAGTAACATGGAAGCTACAAGTCACCCCATGTGCAAAGGAAAATCATCTTCCAGATCTCTATGATATTGTTTGTCCATGTCAATTTTCAAGGGTGTACACTCCGGTAAAAGTGATTAATATGGCAATAGGCAATCCCCATGTTGAAGAGAAAGCGGAATCGCAACTGGTCGAGGTTCATAGCTATGTTCAGTTTACGTGTGCCTACTAGACGTGTATACACAAGGCTTCTAGTGCTGTGTATGAAACAAGTTAGGTTAATCCTGAATAAGTGAACATCAACTACCTGGTGGTTTCCAATATTTTTCATTTTCATCCCTACCTGGGGAAGATTTCCAATTTGACTAATATTTTTCAAATGGGTTGAAACCACCAACTAGTCATGATTTCAGCTACTGGTTCTTTAGTGGTTAAAGCTTGGTGGCTTTCCATTCCAGGAGCACCTTATTATAGGAATGTGACTGTGCCGAAAAGAGTAAATCACCAACCTAAACCGTAACCACAGATGAATCGTGGTGTCGATTCTGGTTGCGATGGTTCAACCTAAACATCCCTTAAATAAAGCAAAGCAACAGGAAGAGTAGAACCAGGTGTTTTTAGGTTCAAATCTTCATAGAAACTAGGCTTACAATTGGAATCTCAATATATTTACACAAATTTACAAGATTCATGGCATCCATATGTATGTACAAATGCATATGTAGACAATTATACTTATCGAAGCCAACGGTTGAATTGACGTTTTTTTCTTCACATGTACTACTACATATCGACTCATAGACATGTCACTCGCCACTAATATTTGGTTTTCAGTGGCGGGGAATTCCCCGATTTCATGAATCACCTGAAAGGACATCATTGCAGCGGAATGGAAACAAGTTCCAACAGACAAGATTAGTATCTTGGATCCTTTAGAGGCAAAAATGATTGGTAAGATCTCCCAGATACACTCTGGTAAACTAACATAGCAATATGAATGGAGCCTTTGAAGATGATGTTCCTATTGCAACTGGGGATATTCCATTGCTATATTAGTTTACCAGAGGGTAGGTGTGTTTGAGCAAAAAACTCCCTGAAACTAACAGCAGCCAAAGCACCTGAAACTGAAGAGTTGAAAGACAATCGTTTCCTTTTTGGGATGGTTTTTTGGCAAGTGTTAGTTTCCAAGTGCTATGTTGGTTTCAAGGAGTGTATTTCAGGTTTTTTGTGAACGTGTTGGGAAAATCTCTGTTGGGTTTGTATGTGGTTGAAAATGATTCTGTTGATTTAAAAAGGAGGCAACTTTCGAAAGCTAACAAGGGAGAAAAGGAGAATGTAATTCATAACCCTACCGTAGGCCGGTTTCCCCAAAAAGGAAACTTCATCTTCCAACATCTGCCAACCATTTATTTTCAGGAACTATGTCAACTATGTTAGTTTGAGGGTATCGGGTATCCCTTGGCGAGAAGTGAACCATCAACAATAAACCGCTTGTTGTTCCGATTTTTCTTCAGTGATATGTCCCGATATCGGCTTTTTCACTCCTTCGGAGCGCAAGCTTTTTCGGTGCACTGAATCAAGGTCTTAGATGTTTGCCATTGAGGTCACATCCTCCTAGTCGGCAAGGGACGCATGGGTACACTATTGTTTTTGGATACAACCTTGTATCCCAGTTCACTGACATCATCACTGTATGATTTGTTCATTCTTTGTTGATGGGCCTTGGGTGGTACCTTAAGCAGTCTTATCTAGTCCAGTGGAACTTGGTTGCACGGAAGATATTTCTTATCAAATGCTGTATCTATAGTATGATTCTGCACTATAAATTTGTAATTACACATGTCACATATGTACATATACATCTCTTGTTTTCGTGTTGAAGTTTTTGTGTCGGAAAAAAACCACAGTTTTGGAAATATCATCATTGCCATTCCAGGTGCAACATGTCCAACGTAGGAAAAAACGGTCCGCCCCAATTTCCCATTTTCTTCCACCCTTTCCTAATCATCGAACAAGTGTGAGGTGTCTTGGATGCAGGAAACAAGAAAAAAGGCAAAGGCCCACGGGGGGTTTTAATCTTTGAAGTTGTTGCAGGGTCCCGAGAGTGTTTTGGGAGTGAAAAGGAGGAAGTTCTCACAGAAAACATGAAAAAATCATGATGCAAGATCATCCAAGTAGATATAGTACCTTGCCTATTCCTGCAACAGATGCGGTATGATATGACTTGATTTTATAGAGCATGCCAACCTGAAACATCCTGAAACCTATCAAGTGTAGTCAGAGAAAACTCCGAGTCACCATGCCTCGTGTCGCGTGCGTCCGGAAAGTGCCGAACCGAACAGGAAAGTGAGTCGAAAGCCGCCAAAACCCAAAAAAAAGGCTCGACGATTTCGGACCAAAAGTTCTTCAGGCTTCCCAATTCATATGAAGTCAAAGTCGTAGGGGTTGTAGATGGTTGTAGGTTGTAGTGGATAATGCTGAAGTTACAAGGATATCAAATAACTACTACAACCCGTCACCCGTTGAAATTAAGGTTTCTTAGAAAGGGGATGTTAGTCAAGGATATCAAAGGGGTAGTAGGTTGTTGGTAGGAAAGTATATGAATTCTTGGCAAAACTTTCAAGAAACCCACCACGGCCGGTTGGCCCCGAGCCCATTTGAAGTGAGTAAAACTCTTATGAGTTACTTAACAGTTAAACAGTTAAACACCTTTACCAGGACACGCAAGTTTTGCCTGGAAAATGTGTGTCTTAAAAGTAGAAGACACATACGGAATCATTTGATAAACATCCGTAAATATATCTATAGATAGATAGAGACGTCTTTCCACTCTTGTGAATAGAATTCTTGGTGCTGACTAGGAAGGGATATGGTGCAGAAACTAACTCATCAAGAGATGTCTCAAATGAATCGTTGCGGAACTTTTGACATAATTTTGAGATGATATTTTCATTAATTTTCGCGCCGTCACACCAGTATATATATTATATATCACAAAAATCCCCAAAAGGTAGGGTTTTTGATGGGTTTTTGTATGGAGAAATTATCCCGGCATAATCATTGTTTCCAGAATTTACAGGTTGGAGAAAAAAGATACACTTGGTGGAGATACACCCCCAGAGTTTAACAGCTCGCCCCTGAAAATGGATGGTTGAAAGCCGATCCGGCTTCCTTTTTGGAAGGTAGCTTTTCAGAGGCCACATAAGATTTCGGGTGTGTACCTTTTGTATAATTGATTATAACCCTATGTATGGATATACTGCTTGGTGGTGGTTTCAAATATTTTTTATTTTCACCCCTATTTGGGGAAGATTTCCTTTTGTGACTAATTGAAGGGCTGCCGCCCATGCCGCCGACCCCTAACAGAGGAGACAGCAAAGTTGGGTGCGGACGGTCAAAACAGTGGTTGGGTGACGGAAGACAAGTTTCCAAGTTTCAGGGGATACTCCAACCCTTTTGTGTTGACGCTCAGCCAAGTGGATCAATTCCCAAGCCATGCGAAACCGCAGCCAGAAAAATGCCGAAACGTTGCTTTTGGAACCTACTAAAAACAAAGAAAAAAAGTTGCCTCAAGCAAGGCAAACCTTTGCGCAACGTAAGACTTGAAAGCCCGCAAGCCACCAGACAAAACCCATGAAAAACGTGCTTGGGACGCGCATGCGAAAAAGCAGAACCCCAGCAAGACTAAAAACAAAGAAAAAAAGTTGCCTCGAGCAAGGCAAACCTTTGCGCAACGTAAGACTTGGAAGCCTGCAAGCCACCAGGCCAAACTCAAGAAAAAGGTGTTTGGGACGCGCATGCGAAAAAGCAGAACCCCAGCAGGTTTTGTGCCCAAGCCATTGCGAAACCGCAGCCGGAAAAATGCCGAAACGTCGCTTTTGGAACCCACTAAAAACAAAGAAATAGTGCCCAAGCCATGCGAAACCGCAGCCAGAAAAATGCCGAAACGTTGCTTTTGGAACCTACTAAAAACAAAGAAAAAAGGTTGCCTCAAGCAAGGCAAACCTTTGCGCAACGTAAGACTTGGAAGCCTGCAAGCCACCAGGCCAAACTCAAGAAAAAGGTGTTTGGGACGCGCATGCGAAAAGGCAGAACCCCAGCAGGTTTTGTGCCCAAGCCATTGCGAAACCGCAGCCGGAAAAATGCCGAAACGTCGCTTTTGGAACCCACTAAAAACAAAGAAATAGTGCCCAAGCCATGCGAAACCGCAGCCAGAAAAATGCCGAAACGTTGCTTTTGGAACCTACTAAAAACAAAGAAAAAAGGTTGCCTCAAGCAAGGCAAACCTTTGCGCAACGTAAGACTTGAAAGCCCGCAAGCCACCAGACAAAACCCATGAAAAACGTGCTTGGGACGCCATTGCGAAACTGCAGCCTGAAAAATCCCGAAACGTTGCTTTTGGAACCCATTAAAAAGACCTTTGGAACCCATAAAAAACAATGCTTTGGTAACCGTTGCAGGCAGCCTTCAAGAAAAGCATGCGCGCGGTGCCTTTGGCGAAGCGGTTCCGACAGGCCCACACAGCGAAAGAAGTCCCATGGAGGGGCGCCATCGTCAAGTCCCCCACCGTTCGACCACAATCTTCTGCAACAACTTCCTAGGCGCGCTCCCCCTCACAGCGACGAGGGGTCGGCGGATACTAAACACATGGGTTGAAACCACCAACTAGACTGCATTACTAACCGCATTAGTTTTTTTTTTGCGTCCGTGTTTTACTTCCATAAGGCAAAGGCCAAAGGACGCATCACATTTTTTTGAGCACTTCGGTACTGTAATTATTTAAGAAAAGAAGTAGAGTGAAAACCTTGCACCCTGGCAACAAAAGAACACTTGCGAAGTTGAAAACATGGAACATCTGCAAAAATATACACTGTCTCTTTCTTCCATGTCTAATTTAAGGGGTCTAGATGGTCGGGAGTCAAAATGAAATCCTCACACACACTTACCACCTCTTGTGTGTTTAACATCAAACCATTCGCATCTTGTCACGGGGTTAACTGGAGGACAACCTGCGCATCATGCATCAATGTCTGCAGCGAGCAGTGATGCAGTGGATAGCAGCTGAGGGCAGAGGCCTAGGAATCAACAAAAGGTATCAACAAAAAGGTGGACATAATCCAATTGATGGAGCCTGGATTGATTTTTTTGTTTAAGAAGTTCTAAGGAGTGTTTTACTACTAGTACAAGTAGGTGGTGGTTTAAGATTTATACTTTAATTTTCACCCCTATTTGGGGAAGATTCCCATGGTGACGAGCATATTTTTTCAAAATGGGTTGGTTCAACTACCAACTAGTTTAAGATTTTGATTTTAAATGGATTTGAGGAAACACACATTTCCTCATTGGGACGTTTGATTCAAACTTGCTGTGCGTTTGTCCTTTGGCCCGCTCGATGGCACCCGTAGACGCCCAGCGCAGTTGAAAGAGCTGTGGTGTAGAATTGCAGCCGATCGACGGAGGCAATCAAAAAGAATATGCGGAACAAAATCGGTGGAATCTGAAGCAAGCATGATTGGATGGAAACGGTGAGTGGTTTTTGAGATTTTAGAGACTTTTTTCCTTGGAAGGTCATTAATCATCTTTGTTTGGCAAGATTAAGCAGGTGTTTTTGTTGTTTCAATTGGTAGAGACCATTAGCCAGAGTGTCTGTGCATAGCCTTTGGGTTGTTTAGTGAGTAAGCTTGATACCAGCCCAAGGTTGCTGGCCACATTAACAGCCAAGACTGTTTACGTTGGGAGTTGTCCTAACTTCATCTAAGTTCTTAGTAGCCTATTGCTGGTGGATCTATTAAGTTGTTGATGTGGTATATCTTCGAAAGATCATGTGGTTTGTGTGGGATGAAGATGTTGCCAGATCTGCAAGGATCTTTCGGGTTGGGTTGTTTTTCGCTTTCAAACCAGGCAGACACGGTTTGCGAGAACGCTCAAACGTGCGTCATCTCAGAGCACAGCCAGTGACCTGTTGAATTTGAATATGTGATCACAATCCAATTGAAATTTCCAAAATTGTATACGCCATAGGATTCATGGGACAAAAGGGAATTTTCACCGTCACCTACATTTATACACCAACCAAATCAGTGTTTTTTCATGGATCGGTAAGAAATTTTTTGCGTTCGTCCCACCTGTTTCACTTTGGAAAATAGTGGACCATATCATCCCCAGTGGAAAGGAAGGGGACATGCCTTTTGTTGGGGGTTATTCCCAAACACCATCATTAGAAACAGGAACAGGGTCGAGGTGAAGATGTCTGAGTTCAAAAACAGGATGCGAATTTAACAGGATTGAGTAGAGGAAACATCAGAAGTACTAGAATTATTGGTTCCATGTGCAAATTCCATGTGAGCATCAATGAACATCCATGGTGATTTGTGTTTAAAACAAAGGGCTTGTTGGATAAGATCCACTTTCAGGCACCAAGATTCACATCATCCATCAACGGAAGAAAACCAACTTGAGGCTGAGCAAAGGTTTGCAGCGACAGACCTTGGCAACTTATGCACAGGCATCGGTTCAAAGCCTTTTGAGGTTGGAATGTGAGGTTAGTAGAAAACCCATTTGCCAAGATATATTGTATTGAAGCAAATGCCACCATATCGTGTTGTTTGAAGAACCATTATGTATATTTATAGATATATATATATATTCAAATGAACTTAGATGGGGATACAACATAACCTTACTCTCAAAAGACGTACTTTGCAAGTATGACGATTTGGGCAACATGTTTGGAACCAGTCAGTTGGCACTATGGTTTCATGCGTTAGATAGAGTCAATGTTAAGGCTTGACAGATGTGGCCAAGGCCCTTGGGATGAAAGTTTCCATATTGTTGGCCTTCGACATGACACATATTTGTTAAGGAAAGGATACGGATTTTTTAGAATCCGAATCCGAATCCGACTTTTTGGAATTGAATCAACTACCATCAACTACCTTTCATCATCCCTAAACATCCCTACCTATACCAGGACCTATAGACCCTTTATCCTCCAAGTATCCTCCAAGCTTGGAAATCTTCAATGATTGTGCTTATCTTATATTCGTTTATTTGCAAATAACACCCCAGAAAACTCACCGGGAAACTAAATCATGGGGGTTTTAGAATACAATATATATATATATATATGTAGTATACTGTATGTATATATATATATATAGAATTATATAGATGGATTTTAGCCTTCCACGGTTGGTCTTTTGGGCGAGGATTTTAGCCCCGGTAGTCCAACAGCTTCATTGAACGAGGCCGCCATGCGACCTCGTACACCAACAGGTGTAGGGCCCGCGGCGCCCAGGCGCGCCGAGAAGTCCAAATATCCGTCCCCGCAGCCCCTTTAAAAAGGTAGGTGCATGAGTTGCCTTATATCTGGAAATCTGTGATCAAAACTTGAGCTAGAACTGTGCCATGTACCTTTGAATATATCATTAATGTGTGTGTGTATCCATGTGCCTACAAAATATGGTTCATATGGTTCAATTGCTAAATTCAGGATCTACATGTATGCCAACCTTTTTTGTAGGAAGGGGACCGTCTATTTTGGTACGCCTTCCCGCATAGATAGCGTTTTGTCAAGCACTGGAGAGGCCTTCAGACCTCACTGAGGAGAGACGTATGGAGGAGGTTGCTCACCAAGTGCTGCTACCATCGGTGTGTTGAACTTTGATGGATAGGAATTGAGATGTATGGGAAGTTTGTACTGGTATGTCACGTCTTAGATGCTTATGTGAGCGTTTTTTCATTAAGCAGTCTTGAATTTGCTTGTGTTTGCGCATTTAGGATTGCTTGCTGTATGTGTTTTCCTGAATGCGGGTGACATTTTGTTAAGAATGTAACCTGAGTGAGAATTTTCGTAGCTTGTGCTGATACTACAGCAAAAACAGTTTATACAGGAATCGCGTTACCGTTTTTTTATATTTTCCTGTTGTTTCCACCATCTTGATTTTTCAGTATGTGAAACCTCTGGCAATATATTATGGGGTTGGGTGCCATTGTTCACAAATGGTTTTTCCCATGAGATAGTTGAACTTGTGTGTTTTGCAAGCGTACAGCTTGAATTCTTCGATGTGCTTTGAAGTAGCGTGTAGACTCTTTCCCCCCCTCATTTACAGTGACCTACACAAATTACTTTCATTTTCTACCACCATTGCATCCTGGGTATCGGGATCACCCCAAATTTCCAGACATCCCTAGAGCACATAGAATTTCCAGTAGAATACACGTGCTTGATTTAACTAGTTTCCTTCTGGTGATACATTGATACATTTCATTTGATATTCCAATTTACTTGAGGGTGCTTATGAATGTGAATAGAGTGATAAGGGATTGTTTCTTTTTGACCCTAAAAGTAAACCAATCAACCGATGATTCCTTGGCGCATCGTGGGACAGGGATACACCCCGGATCTATATTTGATCCTTGATGTATACCCTCAACCTTTAAGGTCAGCTACCTATATATATATATATATTTATATATATATATATATACAGGCACCTTAAGGCAAACATAAAATAGATATCACTTGATATCACGGATACTAAAATGTAGGTTAGAACCAGTAACCAGATCAACCAATATACATGTACTTTCCAATTACTTTATATCATTTGCTTGGGCTTGTTTTGTTGATCCTGTAGGCCAGGATGCAAAGTACCATCCGTGCCCAGGCGTGGCACCCGATGGGTTTGGTGGTGATTTTTTTCAGCAGATGGCCGGTGCAACCAGCCGACCAGCCTGGCCATTAAATTCCTGCAAAAATGAGCTTCGATTCCCATGGGTTTCTGTTGAAGTTATTGAACTGTACAATCATGTGATCTTTGGAGAATATGATTTTTGCTTTCTTTCCTGTCCCGGGATTGTTGAATTGAAATCGATTTCTATCCAGTCGTTTTCCTTATAACTTGAAGCAAACGACGAGGACAACCTGTTTGTTTGTTTGCATGTTTCCCAGCAGATTATTGTTGTTCTTGCTTAGTTGGACCCCTTTTGATGTCGAACTGTTTCTAGACAAAATCCTGCACCAATTGTGTTATATAGTTTATCCCGATATTGACTGGATTTTCAACATCCCAGGTGGTGCATATTTCCAATGATTTCTTCCAAATCCTTGGCGCGATGCTTTGGGCCGTCAATTTCCCTGGAAATTTAACAGCTCGCCCCCCTGAAAATAGGTCCTCCTGAAAGGAAGGCAGTCTTCCCACCATCATTTTCAATGGTGTGAAACTTCAGAGGTGTATATTTGGTGTATATATATTCACATGAAATATATATTTGGGGTGACTTTCCTGCACCGCAGGGGCATCACCCTAGCCTCTTTTGTTGAGGACTCCAGCCACTTTGGCCTTGGCGCTGCTGCACCTCCGACACCTTTGTTTAAAGGGGGGAAGAGTGGTGGTGTGAATGGAAGCTGTTGTTTGGAATGCATGTTATCATAAGGTCTTGAAAAAGTGCTGTATATTAGGATATATACTTCCAATATTTTTGATGCAAACTTTTTGCCAGTAACTTGAGCCAGAGATTGTGGTAGTCAGGGTTTCACTGAGACCTGAAGTGAATCGACACGAGTCTTTCCACTATCTCCAAAAAAAGGTCACTGGTAGCCGCAGTTTCAAATTGAACGCATGGTGTTTACATTATTTGTTTTAGGGGGGTCCATCATTTGAGCCATTCAAACCCAGAAAAAATTGCCGCGAGTTGCCAGCAACATCTGACATTGCATACTGACATACCACAAAAAAGGAAAGCCCTAATAACAGCTCTTGATAGCTTTTCACAACCTTTAGCTACCAATTCTTCCTTATTTTTGTTGCCTATCGCCTTTGTTTGGTTGTAAATTACTTGGCTCACATCTGAAATATCCACACATGCAGGTCGTAGTCAGACGTTCCTGGTGACTGTACATGTGGAAAAACCCACACCACTTGCTCGTTTGCAAGGTCATGTTTTGGGGCCCTTCAAATGATTTGTTGCCACCTTGCTACCAAAAATCGGGCGATGATTCCCAGTTGCAGCTGGTGGTTCTTCATGTTGACGATGACCGCTTCTTCGCTGGCAGTGAAGATGGATGAAGCAACTTATAGCTGAAGAGTTGAACAACAAGTGCAGAATGAAAAGTTCTGGGGCAACAGTTCCCTCACATGCAAGTGAGATAGGATAAATTCATGTTTCTTGAATGAGCAATCTTTTATGCATCAAGGCAGTTTTTATCCATTTTTCATATTTTAAAAATAGTCTTTATGCGTGAGGAAACAGAAGGTGTTTAAATGCAATAGCCACCCAACACGTCAGTATCCAAGTGTAGAGGCTTTGTAAATGTTGAAGACCAGCAGAAAATTATGCAACAGTAGAACTGACACAGAAAATAAAGGCTGTGAGAGCTATAGTAGGCCTGACACAACTTCTTGAGATTTCCATTTGAGTCATGTTTAAACTCTTATTGTGTTTCATGTTTGCAATGAAATTAGGTTTCAAGTGAGACCTATCTTGCACCCAAGTTTCACTACAAATCCTCAGCACTCTTCCACAAAAACCACATCCTTTACGACTTCCTTACGGAAAAACTCCAATGGCGAGCCGATTGGAGCGAATTGCTGCGTGGCTAAAGAAGGTGGATAATCAGAAGAACTTGGCACGCTTCACAGGAGATTTTCGCACGGCGAAAAGGGGCAACTTGTGAACAAAGTTGTTCATTTTTTGTCCTTGGCGTGTGTGTGTGTGTGTGTGTGTGTGATCAAGTGTGTTGCGTGGGCTGTTTTTTGGTGGATATCTATTGTCATTGATAAGAATATAATTGGTATATTTAGATTTTTTAAATATGGTATAATTTTCAATAATTTTCACATACGTACAAGTATTGGGATGTTTTTTTTTCTGTGAGATCAGGTCTTCAGATCCTTAGCTGTTGCAAACATCCGTTGCAGAACTCTGGATATGTATGGTTTTGTTTGTTTCTTTCTCTGGACATATATACATAAACCAGAACCCCCCAATTGGCATCAATGTTTGATTTCTGCAGCTTCTAGGATGTGTTTTCAAAAACATGGAATCTGTAGGCGGGGTTGTGGTTGTGGTTGTTGTTCAGTCATCATCAGGACTATTACATTTTTTGTGGTGGATTCTTATTATGTAATATATATATAACTTCATTTGCCACTCTTAAGAGGATAGCATCCCAGGATATGAATGTATATTATGCCATTACTCTAGTTGTATTTAGTACATATACATATGTTGTTAACATTTTCTTTAACCAGCCCCTTTGTCATGGCAAAACAAAAAGCACGGTGCACACCAGGAGGGATGACCTTGTCTCTTTTGGCCATGAGTTCCATGAAGCGTGTCACACCGGGACACGTGGGGCTCATCGAGGACGGGAGTCTTCAAAAGGTTGAAGGGATAGGATTCTTAAGGGGTGGGTGGTGGTTCCCCTAATGTTCCCTAAGGTTTGGTAAGGTTTCCCAATCTTCCCCTAGGAGGATGGGGTGGTTGTGCTAGGTAAATGGATTTCATGAGATTGGCTTCAGGTGCTTGTTGCATGAGTAAAAATTGCATTCCAAGCACAGGTGGCAATATCCAGAAAAACCACATGGAAGGATATAGGATACGTTACTGAAGATTCTCTCACTCGATTGACAAAGCTAAACCAACTCAAATCTGTTTGAGAAAAGGATCAGGAGTTCCTTCATAAGAATTGCAAAGCATATCGAAATTAAAAAAAAGGTGGTACTCTGCAGATCTCTCCGAATTTCCTTCGAATCCTCAATGGCCAGCTGTTTTCACATTTTCCTTTTGTGGGGCGGAAGTATCCAACAAGGTATCATCCAAGTATGGTGCACCGCAACTTTCTGCAGGACTGGCAAGGCAATTTGAGGCCCTTTATCTACGATGACAGTCAGATGGTTTTGGCCATTCCCATTTGGCACAAATGTGCTTCTTGGCATTTTTGATATTCAAAGCTGAATTTTGAACCACAATTTTCATTAAATGGTGCAACTCCCAGAAATTGAAACATTTTATATATCGTTTGTTGAAATGGTGTTGAAATCGTATAAACGGAGTGTTTTCATTTGATTTCCCAAGATAGTCCAAGTAAACTTTATGCTCGTTGTTTTCGAGGTAAGTGTGATTCCACGGACCGCAGTACTCAAACATGCGGGTACCATGACTTTTCTAGTGCTAGTGAGATCCAAAGATGGCACTAGGCATGACACGAGGTGTGCCTCAGTGATGCTGATGACGATAATCTTCCATTTCAAGGATAGGGAACACAAGACCCATGGGAGATACGTCATGTTTGTTCACTAAGTACCTCCAGATGAAACCCAATAAAAACATGTTAGATTAGATACTGCAATGCCATTTGGGGAAGAGGCTGAGCCACACACATTTGGGATGACTTTCATCATTTACTGGAAGCAGGTTGGTGCACACCTTTGTTTGCCCTCATACCCCTACTTTTCCAAACAATGCATGGCTAGCCTTTGGAAGAAACAGTTCTCTACAAGGCCTAGGGCTTATTGTACCAATGATACCAATGCAATACATATACATATTTGTGATATACACCCTGGAAATTTCAGCATCGATAGATATGTATGTATAATAATGAAAAGTCTTGATATTGAAGATGATACCCTTTAGGGAACTAACATATCCCCAAAAAATGGCATTTTGAAGATGATTTTCCTTTTCCCAAGGTGGGATATGTTAATTCCCTGGAGGGTATGTATGCACGGATACATCTCCTAGCATTTGCGATTTTTTGGTAATTTATCAGGTAAATATCCGCCTCATCCCCGTGAAGAAGCGCTTCATTAAGGAATATCTGACGAAGGACCTGTTTTTTTTTGTTTCGGTTTAAACTTTAAACCATCTCAACCCAAAACACAACGGTTTTTTTAGCTAAGATCAGCTGGTGGGGTGAAAACAATGTTAAGATAATTAGTTTGAAGTGTTTCGTTTTTTTTTTGTGGATTTGTTGACCTCAGAACTTGGAGAAAATGAGACAAAAACGATCCATTTTGACCAGCGTTTGTCAGCTTGTTGGTCAAGCTGATTAGCTCCACCAAGAGGATGGAAAAGATGTGGAAGTACGTTTGGTATGTCGTTTGCAGCCCAAAGTTCATTGGGTGCCGGAGATTTACTACAAATTTGGCACCTTGGAAGAACGCTGTGGGTTTCATGGTTTGGTTTGTCAGGCTGCTGGTGATTCTTCCGAAGGAATTCCTGCCACCATGATTCTGTCGATGTGGTTACCTCGATCCCAGGTAAAGACTACGGCCGAGGCTTTTTGGAGAAGGAGGCGTTTGGCGTTTTTGCGTGAGGAGCAGTGGAAGTGCGTTGTTGTTTTGTTTTTTGTTTTCATTTTTGGGGGGGTGTTCTTGGGGAATTTTTATATAAACTGACCAATAACATATATTACTATATATATGACTGTTTTTTCTTAATAAGATGGCTATATAAATATAAATACTTATACCAACAGAAAAACAGCGTTCATACTGAGTAAGATGAAGGATGCAGGGAAGGTTCTTTTCTTTAGGAATATGGGTGTTTCCAAAAATAGTGGTACCCCAAATCATCAATTCTAATAGGGTTTTACCTTATAAACCATCCATTTTGGGGTACCCCTATTTTTGGAAACACCCATTTATAAGTATGCATAGGATGCACTGAATCCGCGGTTTTGAGATCGGCAGTTGAAATCAGACCAGTCCAAGAAAGTCTGGCGTGACTCATTTGTCTCATAGCATGAGCTGCAACAGAGGCATATCGTACCAATTGGGGGGCTTCAAGTTTGCAGACAAATGCGTCCATGAGTGGTACATATAACGAAACTTACATCACATCTACATACATTTAGTATATATATATATATACGTATATATCTGGCATGCACCTCACTATTCAAAAAAGACACACATAAGACTGAGTTATTCCATAAGTTCAACCAAAAAAAGATCCTGGTCTCCCTTGACCTCAAGCACACAAGATATGATCAAATCTTTGGGGCCTGAGTCGATAGGCCACAGTAGACATCGCAGAGGTGGTGAAGCGACTCGTTGGGGAATTGGGAGCGATTGGTTTTCAGCAAAAGCACCTGAAAATTGGATGGTTGGAAGATGAGTTTCCCTTTAAAGAAGGCCTATTTTCAGGTGCTTTTGCTGTTAGTTTCAGGGTGGGGAGATGCTTTTTTTTTTTTGAGGGGGGGTGGGGGTGAAGGGAGTCGGTGCTTCCTGTTGGGTCCTCTATTCACAAATGTTTTCTGAATATTAAAAAGAAGCTGGAAAGTGGATCATGAACAAAAACGGACATTGACACCATTGACCGATTTTTGTTGGGTACTTACTTGTAGATTTACTTAGCCCTATAGGGATCCAATCACCTTCTGAGAGTGGTAGTGGAACCTAAATACATTGCGCTTTGGAGGTGATTACGCCCCACTCATCCTTTGACAAGACGATTGGATCCCTAGGGTAGCCTTTGCAGGGACTAAAGCTGAACGGCTGAACAGTTGAAAGTCTAAACTTACTTGTTCAATGTTTATTAATTATATGTATGCACAATGTACAATACATAAGTTATTCATGTATGAAATATATATATATATGTATTCTTTTTGTATATAGGTATTTTGTGAGTACATAAGTGTGTATGTAATAAATATATGTATGCACCCGCTTGGGCAATCTCTGTTGTTTGCTGCTGCAATTAAATTTGTACACCAAGCATGGAAAGTCACGAAAGGGCTGGTATACAATATTTTGCTCAGGTTCAGGTTCAAGTGAACTAGTAAATTGATTCGGAACGCAACAAAATAGCAGTGGAACGCAATAAATGAAGGACACTTCATTTCCAACTTTCCCTTGTGACTCAGGTGCCACAAACAAAACACATGCAATGATACAAGACTTCAATGATTTAACTTTTAGCCACCCCAAAGGCTGACCTCACTGGAAATTGTCATGAACAGTAAAACACGGCTTTATTGCAAGAGCACACAAAATACAGTGATCCATTTGCTGGTTTCACCTGACGGAAACCACCCGCATTTTGCCACCATTCGCGATGGAGGATGAAACACCACCACAGAGTGGGAAGAATGCCATGTCGGAGGCAGCTGCATCGGCATTGCAGACCTTCCGACAGGCAGTCGCGGAGGTACAACGCCTCAGTTCAGCCGAAGAGGAAGGCTCTCCAGCAGATGAGGCCATGAAATCTGCGAAGGATAGGCTAGCAAATGCCATGAAGGCTGCTACGATCGCAGGAGTTTCTGAGGCTGCTCTCCTTGAGGCGAGTACAGAAGAAGCTGCCGAGCAGTCAGTGGTTTCAGAGGGTGAGCTGAAGAATGGATCCAGAGTTGAGATTCATGGCCTCGAGTCTGAAACTGGAAAGCAGCTGAATGGGCAGGTTGGTACAATTATAGGCTTCTTAGAGGAGAAAGGTCGCTATCAGATCGCCTTGAAACCAGACAAGGTTGTCAGCATTAGACCGGAGAATCTTCAGCTGCAGCAAAATGAGACAAACCAGACGGGTGCCGAAACGACATTTCAAGTTGGCAATCGAGTTGAGGTGCATGGCCTTGAGTCTGAAGCGGGCAGGAAACTCAACGAGCGTGTTGGCGTGACGAAGGGCTTTCTTGCAGACAAGGGCCGCTGGACGATTGAAATGGAAGATACCAAGGAGGTGGTATCTGTGAGGCCATGCAACTTAACCTTTGTCGAAAAAGCTTCGGATCCAGGTTCCAGCTCCAGTTCATCTTCAGAGAAGGAGAAGGAGCGTGAACCGAAGGAAAAAAAGAAGCGGAAAAGATCATCTGCAAATCCTGAAGATGCCCTTGAAGCCATGTTGAAGGGTGAAAAAGTCAGAACTGATAGGAAGAAGAAATCGGCCAGAGATGCAGGTGCTCAGGCTGCGTGGGCTGCACAGGCTCATGAGACAGATTCAGCACCCCTAAAGCCTGGGGATGTCGTGGAGGTACATGGTCTGCAGTCAGCAAGTGGCCAGGCGCTCAATGGCAAGAGCGGGTTGATCACGAAGTGGGATGAGGCCAAGGGACGTTTTCAAGTTGAGTTGGGCATGGCAAATTTGCAAAGCCTGAAGCCGGACAACCTAAAACGCACAGTGGCCAGTCAAAGTCAGAGGCCTCAGACAGATGGATGTGGAGAATTTGGCGAATCCTATTCTGGGAGTACTGCTGGCTACACCTTGCTATAAGAGCTCAGAAGGAAAAAAGATTTAAAAAAAACATTTACATTTGAACATCATCATTTTCTGCTTCCAGCTACAATTTCAATCAATTTCAAATGTTATGAATGTTTTCCCCACATCTTTGAAATCCTACACCTTCTGGTACCTGATTCACCGAAACGGTGAAACTGAGGAAGTACACTTTCGCAGAGCTAACTTCTGGTTCGGAGGTGGGTTTTTTGAAAAACCACAAATGGCACCCCCAGTTGTGGTTGCTACATGTTCTTATTGTGGATCTTTATGGGTCTATGTATTGTATGTTGTTTGTTTATGTAATGTTTATGTGTGTTTTTTTGATTTGCTTGGCTTATGTTGTTTTTCAAAAATATTTTGAGTTTTGAGCCTCGAAACATGCAACTGGACGATTGTTTTTGATGCTGCTTGATTCGAAAGACTCAAGGAAATGATGTGATCCTATCAGGCTATGCAGTTGGGCGAAGATAAGTTGTTTGATCAGTGACACATGTGACACGGTACTTGGATGTCTCAGGAAATTCCTAAAAGGTTAGTAAGTCGGGTATAACCCCAATATGTTTAAAAGTATAGGTGAAATACCCCATTTACTAACCATTTACCAGCACTTCCTGGGACATCCAAGTGAGGGCTTGCCGCCTGCCATTGCCCATTGGTTCTAACCGAAGCCTTGGAGGAAAGCGTCGAGGCCGTGGCGGAAGAGATCAACCTCCGACTTGCGGACGCATGTTCCTTCCACAAGATCAAGTGCCTTGGGAGATAGGGATGAGGGGCCCAGGAGGGACAGTCATTGTTAATGGCATGATGCCATGAACTAGATATGTAATATGGTTTAATAAGGTATGTGAAGTACAGCTGCACTTGAAAAAGGTGGGGAGAGCATCCTAAGGTGTCCATGAAAATGAGGGGGGAGATGAAAGCTACATCATGATTTTTTATATGGCTGGAAAGAGCCAAAAACATCAATGACCTGGTGATTTTGGATTTTGCTGTGCATGGGCCGTGGACCAAAAATGTCAAACGACATGTTCCATCCTGGGAGGATGAATTATATGAGTCCACAACAGATTCCTTCCGAACGCCTACTCATTACATAAAATATGCACTGTATACTTATAGCTTAAGAGCATGCATGCGGACTTGAAATTTGCTACCACAGATATGCTGCAAACTTGCAGTGGTATGGTACCCAGCTGTCGCAAATCAATGATGTTGACTGGCAACAGCTTGAAAAAAGCCTAGACTTAGTGTCCTTGTTGTGTAAGCTCCAACATGTTTGCCTATAGGGGATGTCATGGGGATGTCCAAACAAATCTTTTCCAACAATCTACCACCCTGGAAGTCCAAAGACCATAAATTCAATAGTTCTGCAACTATAATCAGCATTTCCACCAGGGGCTTTTCTTTTTAATGGTCTTTGACTTGCAGGGTACATTGAACTCCCAGCAAAAAAAGTGCAGGATCGCCAAGGATGAGACAACCATTGTTTTCTT
This sequence comes from Breviolum minutum Mf 1.05b.01, assembly GCA_000507305.1. Classification (NCBI taxonomy): domain Eukaryota; class Dinophyceae; order Suessiales; family Symbiodiniaceae; genus Breviolum; species Breviolum minutum. The sequence goes on from DF239497.1 coordinate 214,785, forward strand.
GGATCCTGAGGGCGACTATGAAGAATAGCGAGGTCGTTGAGGGAAAAAAACACACACAAAATGAATGAAATACCCCACAGAAAAATGAGCCTGGAAAAAAAAAAGACCTCAATTTGGGTGTTTCCAAAAATAGGGGTACCCCAAAATGGATGGTTTATAATGGAAAACATTATTAAAATGGATGATTTGGGGGTACCCCTATCTTAAAAGTTCAAGTCTCCACCCCAGACCTATGGGTGGGTTCAATCATGCTTTATTGTTGCCAAGAAAGATGCTCCATTTGGTCCATGTTTCTTCTAGGGGAAGGATGGGTTGAAAGCAGTTTATGTGTTTGGAGGCAGGTCACTTGGGGGGAAAGGGGCTCGAAATGTTCAATGTTTTTCTACACATGCTTGGTTGGAAAGATAAGAGTTGATGCCAGTAAAGGAAATTATGTTGCACTCTGGATGTGTCATGTGTGTCGTATGTGCCACTGCATTGGATTGAATGATTATGATATGAGATATTGTGATATGTAAATGATTAGTAGGTTGTGTAATTGCTTTGAAGTTTTGGCTTGCTCGGCCAAGTGTAGACCACGTAAAACGGTGAAATAGTTTAGCTTGTCCAACATGTAGAGGTGTTGCTCGTAGGAATGTTTTTTGTACCAGAACTTCCATGGATTCGCACGAGATTCAAATAAGTCGTCATTGTCAAATAAACCATTGTCAGAAAGAACAGGAAAAATCAGCAAAGTAGGCAGCGGCAAAAAAAACATAGACAACAGTCCAAAGTCTTAAAGTGTGTTTGAAAAAACAGGTTACTATGGTGTTTCAGGTCTTGAAAACATCATGCAAAGTTCATTGGTTTTGCTCGTATCTCCATGTTCTCTACACAATTTTTTTTGGAGATAGGACATTTTCTTTGAGCAGTTCCTCAGATTGTGGCACCAACGCGTTGCCGTGGTGCTCCACGTGCCAGGCGGTGCTTTTTTTTCGGCCGCCTTCTGCAGTTTCTTGATGAAGTTCCTGGAGCAATCCTTGTTTCTAGGTATGGTATGTCGAAAGTTTTCACTGGCACCTGGCACCTGGTTGTCAAAACACCACACTCAATTTTGTGATTTGATATCATTTTAAGGCAGTTGGGTCCACTTTGTCCACCGAACTCTTGAAAAAAATCAGAATTTACAAACTGTGATTGGTATTTCTTGGCAACTTGTGATGCTTTTGCCGCAGCAAAAGTGGAAAGTGACTTCCGCGCATTTCGTCCGCCGCGTTGGCTGACTTCGAAAAATGGTGCATCGTTTGTCAACAGGGTTCACCAGATCAAGGTCATTCCTGTCATATTTGCTGATGACAGTGACCTTGATGTTCACAACGGGCAGCAATAACAGTTCCTTCTGGGCTTAGTTTGAAGGAGGCTGTTGCTAACTTTTCATTTCCTCTTTGCCAATACTTATCTTGACTCTCACTCCAATCTAGGGCAAACCGGTGGACGCCCCGGCAAAGAAAATACTTTTCTATGCCTCCAAGCACTGAAATCAACGATAATAATGACCTTTCCATTTGGGGAAATATTTTCCCATAAGATTCCCCGAACCTAACATTTTTTTTGCCCCCTGAAAATGGGACAACTTTCCGAAACCTTCGCATTTCGGAGTCCCTCCGAAAGTTGGAGTTTACCACCCATTTTTAGGCGGGGTCCACCATAGTAACCTTGTTACATGAGAAAATCAACCCTAAAGATTGACAGGTAGCAAATCCCTTGGTGATGGTTTCGGGTTTCTCCTATGTATTTTAGGGGTTGTTTCAGGTGATTATGGCAAACCCTGTTAGGGGCTATGTTGTCTACAATGTTATGTCAGTTTTAGGGGGGCAAGCTGTTAACTTGTTAACATCCATGCCAGGCCCCAGAGGCGCGGGAGTGGTGATGATTTTTGGGAGGGGGAAGTTGGATGACACAACATGGTTTTTATTTTTGAGGTTGTTCCAGGTTGGCCCCCTAAAAAAATGTACAACATATATAAGGTGTATATATATATATATATATATGTACGGTATATATTGTTTTCATGTTTTTTTCTGAGTCCAATGTCTATGTACTAAAACCAGCTAGATGTTTTTCCCTAAATAGCTTTAGCTATAAAGGTTCTTATTTCAAGTTTAGAGGTGAGGGTTCGCAGATGTTTTGGATTTGTTTTGGGGGGGCTGCCGGGCAGGGCGCCGTTTGATGAAGTTCATGGTGTAACAAAAGATTCCTTATCTATTTCCATCCAGCACCTAAATTCGTAAGGGAGTATGAAACCAACATATTGGCACACAACCCCAAGTGCATGTATCATCCATCCTGTCCAGTTAACATTCTGTATTTTTATATAAATTTCTATTTTTTTGGTTATATTTTATATTTGTATTTGGTTTGTTTCTTGCCCAGAAATATATCTGTAGAAAAAAAATGTATCCTGTGAATCGGTTTGGAGCAAACAGATTGCGGAAAATCGCTGATACCTTTCCATTCTATTTGGGGTCTATGCTTCAGGTATAGTTTATTCAGGTTTCTAAAGTCGAAAAGTCGAAAAGTGAGCTTTCTGAAAGTGAAATGAAATGCAGCGACTCTAGATATGTTCTGTTTCTGAATCTTGGAGAGCTTGCATGTCGTCCTACCATTCAATATAGGTTTCAAGAAACAGTGACCTTTCACAAAGTTGATCTCCATTTTGTTGAGGATCGAAGCAGGCACGGATCTTTCCAGCGTGGGTTTTGGAGATGTTGGATTGGACCCAAACTGTAGATGCCTGTAGCGCTAGTGATGAGAGATTTGCTATGTCATTTATGTGATGGGTACAGCTGAGATGATACAGAGACTACAAATGACGCACTAATATCTATATATGAGCTTTTTTTTCCACCTGCGCACTATGTTCTCACAAGACTGGGTTGGACTTCCAAGGCAAATGACAAGGAAGAAAAGTGATGTTATTAGTATTAGAAGCTTCCACTGATGATTCATTCCATGTGGTACCATAGCATCTTAAAGAATGACGTTAATTTACCTCCCTGAAACTTTTGAACCTCGCAGCCGCTGATCAAAAATCTGGTTTGGAAAACTATATTCGTATATTTATATATATAACATACTGTACGAATATATTTTACCAATACCAGACTTTATTTTCATGCATAGATAACTGGATACTTATACATCTTATGTTATATATGTACAATTACTATTCACACACACACAAAATTTAAGTAACATAGACCTTGTCCATTTGACTCCGCGGACCCTTCCACCTCCAGCCGAAACAGATCGAAGATGCGACACGCCTTGGAACGATCTTTCAAAGGCGGGGACTTTTTTGGTGCCTACCGGAGTTTGGAAACGCCGGGTGAGTCGTGGCGGAAAGCAAGATGAACCACTGAAACCCGGAAACCCAGTGTTTATTAAATTACTTTAAAGGGTCAATTTTTGTGCAATCTAGTTCTCCAAAAAATCGTTCTCACCGAGAAATCTGTGGAAAAAATACGATGCAAAGGATCAATTTCTAGAAATTGAACGTGATCCAGCCAAAAACAGATAGCAACATCGTTGAAGCATAGCCATGGAAGGAACAACATGATCAGGAAAACCACACAGAGATTCTGGGTTATACATGGTTATACTAGAAAACTAGACTTTTTGTAACAATTTCTTATGTTTCACCCGTATTTTTTGGGGGGAAAATTCCCATGTTGACAGGACGGTTCGAAATCTCCACCATAGTTTAGTGATGCTGTACACCCTGGATTTTTTTTGCGGCAAAATCACCTGAAAATCACCTCGAGCCATGATTTTGGGGGGTCCAAATGTGAATTTTGAATAGGATCCATTGATTTGTTTACCTACATACTTAATATCAAGCAAATGTAGGTAAATTTTCGCCATAGATCCCCAAGGGTTAAACTGTTAAACCCAGGGTTTTTGTTGTACTCTCGTTTTTTTTGGTTGCAGATTCAGCCGGTGTTTTGCACCACCGTTGCAGGTCAATTGCCCTACCCTTCATCAACCAAGTTTGGGAAGCCCTTATCCGAATCGTGCTGGTTGGGAGGGTGTCTTTGGGAAGGGTCCTCCAGCATGGAGTCATGTAAAATCACAACGTTCGTACATTTTGTATATGTTATAGGTATCCATAGTATGTTTTGCTTTTTTTATTTTAGGGGTATATGCCTATCTTTATTCATACATATACATATTATATTTGAATATTATTGGCGATTACATTTATTAATGGAATGTACTATGAATCAATATTAGCTAGTGTGATATTGCAGATCGACATGCAAATTGTTGACACATGTACTATTTGATGTTTCTTATGGTTCCAATTATTAGTATAGATTGCATATGTTTCATGTGGCAACGGCTTGACTTGAAAATCAGCCTTGAAAACAGCTCCAGTTGGATCAGTGCACAAAGCGGAACCTAGGTGTTTTCGTTGTGGTGCAGACCACCCGGATAGCGTTTGCAGGACATAAAATGGGGGACTTGGCAGGGGCTGAAGATGTGGTAAAGTTCCCAGCAGCTACATAGTATTCACAGCAATTACAAAAAGAGTAAATCCTTCGAAAAACGAAGGTTCTTGGAAATTGTGAGACATGAATAATATGACATCATATCACCAGTCATACCATATAGGCTCATATAAGATGTGTCTTTGTTTGTCACACATGTGTTTTTTTTCCGTCACTGTCCCATAGAGGCGTCAGCTTTACAAAGTTTTGCACATTTTAATATCATGTCATTCATATTTTCCTTAGATTTATTTGACTCATCCTACGGATCTGCATAACGGTTCAAAGCCTGAGGGGTGCATGATGGAAGATCGTTTGCTAGAGAAAGAATCAATGGGACACATCATTTTCCATGGAACACAGTTGTTGTTGGTACATGCCCCTTTTACATCCTTTCAGTAGTATGTCAGGCTTTTTATGACTAAACTGACTAAATATCCGAGTTCCTTGCAAAAAGGGACTTGATTGAAATATATTCAACTGCAGAGTTTGAAAAAAATGTCCCTTTTGTGCCTGTGAGGGAGTTTTTAAGCGTCACCCTAAATGACGGGTGTTTCAACCTGCAACAAGTGGCCAGCAAACCACAGATCAGCCGCTCCTTACAGGACTTGCGTTCAGGAGATTTATGTATATTTATATAAATATATATATATATAAATATATGGACAAAAAATGGACTTGGTTGGTCCATCATCAAAAATGCCTGGATGTTTCTCTTCATAATCTATACAATATGAATGTAAGGTCATGATATGTTATGTCTTTTGATGTTTGACCATTTGCGGCAGCCCTTCTTGTTTGTGTCGGTTCAACGATGGACCTGTGTCAACAATTTGAACCCAACCCTCCATCCAACAACCCCGGTGGCCAGGGACCTCCATGATTTCTTGCAGAAGCAAAAAATCCCAAAGTACAAGAAGCTGCCTGACGTGGAAGTAAGTTTTAAGGCCGGAGTTCGAACCATATAAATGCAGCCGTGCAGATCGGTTTTTCTTTCATTCGGAAGCATCCATCGAGAGTTGTGTGCCAAGAATTTTTAGACGCCAAAAGCTGAAGGGGCGGAGCGTTACTGTAGGCTCTTCATATACGTATATGCGTTTGCTGCTTCTATGTGGAAGTTTGGGTGGAACCTTTTTGATCACCACAAATGTAATTGACTACTGTACTATTATCAACTTGAGATTTGTTTGAACTATTTTTCGGGTCATCCTGCAGCAACCTGATCATGGTGAACTCTTTAGGATTTGAACGTTTTTGGTTTGGTCCGTTTGTTCGGCGTTAACTTCCCTACAACAAAGGGGGCCTTATTCCACTCCCAAGTTCAACCTTCACCGCCACCAGGTGCGTAGCATCAGCGATTTGGATTCCAAGACGGGTGACCGATGTCGAGACGGAAACAGATGCGCTGGATGTTGCCACATCATTTGTTTGTTGGAAGGTCCCGTTGTAGTTGGATGAGTTTCGGGGACTTGGTGTTTGGAGAGGTGGGGCAGAAGATGTTTGTTGTGTGTGTGTGTGTGTTTTTTACGAATTATTAGGAGAGAAGTGAAAGTGATGATTGGTGATCTTTACTTTTTGGGCAGCTTGTAGTTTTAATGCTGGTGGTGACTGATACTGGGCGAGGGGTAGATCCAATGCATATACAGATGCTGTTTTATATTTTTTTGTTTTCTTCAGATTCATGGAATTAACGAATGGTCAGTTCATGGTGGATAGTTTGTGATGCACTGCTGTGAGCATACTTCCCAAGCCAACACATCCCTTTCTAGTGAGGGTTTCCTAGATATCAGCTACAGATATATACCAACCTGAACCACTAAACTAAGCACTTTTGTTTGGGAAATACCACCATTTTGTCATGAATTTCTGTCACATCCAGGTACCTTCTTGGCGGATTTTCTGCTGGAACTTCATTGGGTGCCCCGGGTGAATAGTAGACGATATTCGCTGGGAATCCTATTGCAGTAAGAACCAACGCGCCCTTAAGATGATACACGCCAAGCTAGGTGGTTGTTTCAAAGATTTTTTATTTTTACCCCTACCTACGGAAATGATCCAACTTGACTAATATGTTTCAGATGGGTTGAAACCACCAACTAGCAAGTCATGTCAAGTCCCCAACAGAAAGAGTTGTCCTATCCAGTTTCCAATACGTTTCAAGGAGATTGGACTCTTTCGGATTCGGAAAGGTATAGTGCAAATTCTTGGACTGGTCAAAACGTGTGGTGTTGTGGGGAATTCCAAAAAAAGTAAGTAGCAAAAGTCAGCGAGTTTCAACGGTTTTCATCATCATCCTCTCCAGGGTTTTGTTTTAACAAATTCATCGGAGATAAAATATCATAGAACGGAAACTTATTCCATTGAAAATCCATGAATCATAGGATTCTTTTTACCTATATTGAAAGCATACATTGGATTCATAGGATGGAATGAATTGAAAATTCCATCGCTGCTCTCCTTGCTGATTCATTCGTACCCTCACCTCCATGAGGCCGAAAAAATGTTGTTTTTTCAACGATGAACGGACCGTTGGGGCTTGGATTGCCAGAGTCTATCACACCTTTGCGAAAATAATTCAACGAAGAATATATTTGGGGGATTCCTAAAATGGGTGGTACCCAAGAACCATTGAGTTTTCCCACTAAAAATGGTCAGCACTTGGGGTGTGAAATGGGGACAATCCTTGATACCCTGCCCTCCAAGGTAGATCCCGGCCTTGAACGTGACACGCACTACACGGAGGATCGAGCCGCCGATTTTGTTGGATGATGTTTTGACGATATTTGGTTGCTCGAAATCCGCCCCAAAAAAGGTACACACCTGAGAACTAACATGACATTGGAAAATGCTCATTATTAATAAGAGATACATCTTCAAATGGTGGATTTTCCATTGTCATGTTAGTTTTCGGTAGTGTAGGTTTGGTAGGTTTGTCCAATCATTTCACAGATTTTCAAAGTATGTTTTTATACATCCTAGGTGCTGCAAAGATTTCTGAACTAACGGTATCTCTCAGCAATTTGTAGGTGACCCCGGCTGCCGACCTCACCCAAAAGTGGTTGCGCTTAGTAAAGGAAACATGGAAAGATCCCCTACCCTCCCGAAGTTTAACATAGGCCCCTGAAAAACGACCTTCCCAATAGGATCCAATAGGAAAGTAGTCTTCCAACCCACCATTTTTCAGGGGCGAGCTGTTAAACTTCGGGGGTGTATGCAATCTCAATTCAGGTTTGGAATTTGGATTTGCCATTCCTTGAAATTTAAGTACCTGGTACGTGGCAATATTTTTTACACAATTAGTGTTTGGTTCTTTCGTTGAATGTGGCATTTGGCATAAGTGTACTCATTCTGGGTTTTTGAATACAACATTATATATAGTATAGAATAGAGTGTATATATATATATATATTTGTTTATAAACAGCAATGGTTTGTGAAGAGCTATTGGGAGATATGCACTAAGGTATTGATTTACACGTTGAATGCTTGATGAAATCACAACAGCTAGCAGCTCTTTGATATCAGCATCTACTGCTCCACATGTTGCAAGCCAAACTCTATCTTAGCCACAGTCAGTCAAAGAGGATTGGAACAACAAGCTTCGCGTTTATGTCTCGTGGTTCTTCCCAATGGCTCATGCATACCCCGATTTTCGTGCCCTTTCCTCATGCATCATGTTGTTACTGAGCCTCAGGACTACCAATCTCAAACGCTGCAGCTTTTTCCTGTCGGGGAACCGGAAATGATGGGAAAGGACACCTAGCAATGGGCCCCAAATGAGAGGAAGAAACAGGGATGGCCATCCATTTAGTGGTGCCATGTGGTAGCTATTGCTTTTGAGAAGCTACCACATGGAGCAGCAGAGGATTGACAGAAGTCGGATTCTGTTTGGCGTGCACTGCACACAGCGAATGTTTTGTATCAATGATGTGCGCCTCCAGTGCTTGACTAGTAAGAAAACATGTCACGGCAACTGCCCACAAAAAAGTGATATGGCTCCTCAACAGAAAGAGCGGTTGGATGAGAAGTCTCTTCTCCAAACAGACTGCCACCAAGTATCTAAATAATACACCAGGCGTTTTGGCTTCTCATCTTCAAAAACTTGGCGTCAGGCTTTTGAGTCTCATATTTTCAATCCGGAAGTGGGGACTCCCAGTGCTGCAGGTTTTTTGGAGTTGTTGAGGTTGGGATTGTTTTGCTGGCAAACATGTTCTACTCCAAAAAGGGAGTCCTGGAAGGTGCCAAGAGGTACTTAAGGTCCATGGATTTTTGTGGCCCTCGGAAAATTATTCTGTAATCAATCCTGAGAAAATGAGGTCTGTTTTTCCCATGTCAGATTCAGCACGCAGAATTTCGATGCAATGAAAGTCTTTGGGGCACATACCCTGGACATCCTTCCTTTCTGCCCTCAATGTAATAGAGCTGGCGGCAAATTACCGAGAGAGAATCCAACAGCTTCGGAGGAGAGTTATCCTCACCACCCATGCACATACCTCGCGGATCTACCATAGGTGGTTCTGGAAAATGCCGTAGAAGCGTCCGGCGCTCAGTCAACCGTCATGTTCTACCAACCCTTTCATGTTGCAACTGCAGATTGGATCAACTTTGACTCGTGTGACTGTGTGACTCTAGAACATTTAAGATGTGCAAGTATGTCACTTGTTTTAGATTGAGGAATTGTTGCATTCCTTCATAGGTATTTGCAATGTTTATAATGAATACGTTTCTTTTTTTAACTTCTACTTGTGTATCATGTTTTTTTGGAACAATAGCCCAAGAGCTTTCAAATGCAATTATTCTGCCCATTGCAGCGAGGTTGCTGCCATTGCCAAGCTCTGACAGTAAGCCTGAAATCCAGGTGCAACGAGACATCCGGGAAAGCGGTGAAATTTGGAAAATCCACCATTCGGAGATGGAATATGATTACAAGTGTAAGAGTTGTCAAATTATGCAACAAATTGATTTAAATGTTGATATATGTACGTAAGGAGGTATGCTTCCAGTCTCCGAGATGTATCTAGTCTAGGTATGTTTAGATATGTATCTTTATATAAGTACAGTATATAATATTTCACTAGATTATGATATTTGATATATGAATGGCATCTATTTTACATGTATCCTCGCGGGTTGGAGTGATGATTGACTAAAAAACATGTATATATTCAAGTGTTGGCAGTTTCTCCCCACAGGGTCCATGTATGAGTGCTGCCTTCAACCCAACCTTAGCCCCCCTTTCGATATTTCAGGTTGGGTCACCTTCTAACCAACCCTGGATTTTCAAAATGATTCAAAGACCAAAAAGGTGAAATGAGATGTTACATTCCAAGTCACTGCAACTGATTTTTGACACCAAATTTGATACCCACCAAAAACTCAAGTTGTTTCCCCTAAAAAACCCAACTTCTTATGACGCAAAAGGCAGAAGCTCTTCATGGGCTTTGGATGTGCCGAAGGGTTCATTTTAAAGGACTCTTCGTTGGGAGATCCCAGCATTTTTCTGGCTGCGGATGGATGCGGATGGCCATCAGTCATTCCTAAGATCAGTCATTCTTGGGGCCTGGGGAGATCAACCAAGCTCCATTTAAGCATAGGCGGCCTTACCCCGGGGCCATCAAACCCAGGACAGTTTTTGGATTGACCACGCTGTCCCGTGTGAAAAGTTATGGCAATTCTTAGGTGGAGTCAAAATAAGTCACACAGAGACACCAGACAGTGGGTCAATGTATGGCTCAAGAATTAAACTGATACATGGGAGCTGTTTCATTTGCATCATCTACTTTTTTACCATCGCGTGATCATATTTGGTGCAATGTATGTGTGTTTGTGTGTGTTTGTGTCTGTGTGTGTGTGTGTTTTTGTGCGTTTGTTTTGTGTTTATGTCAGCATGTGTTTGTAATCACTGAAGGCCATGGGTTGCTGTACCTGCAGGTGACTTGCATTCACCTGAGAGTTTTTGTTTTGAGGTGTTAAAGGTGTAGAGAGGCTCAACAAAACCAACTCATCCAACAGGTTTGATCACTGTTTTCATATGTTTTTCTCAAAAAAGTATATTTTACATTATAGTTATTTACAATTTACCATACATATATACATTTGCAATGTGCGTTTATATTTGTACATGTACGTTTGTACGTGTTAGTGGATTAGTGTTGTTTCATCGGGGCCGGTTTCAAGTGCCAGAGCTTGAACTTGTGGAGAGGTTCCACCCTGAACAAAGATAGCCTTAGACATAGTGTTGATGGAAGAAATCCTGCACCAGTTGATAGGTAGTTTATCCATGTTTTATCCCATTATGTTCAAGGCTTTATACATCCAAACGGTGGTTGTTTGGGGATTTCTGAACCATCAACAGTATTATGGAACCGAAGGTTTCCATTTATCGCCTTAATCCATGCGCATGGCGCATGGAAATTTCAGGTCTGCGCCAACATCAGCTATGCCAACTTTCCTTTAGACACACATGTTTGGCACTTGGAATGGGATTGGAATGGGTCGTGTAGGGCAGTCAAATTGCATGAGTCCATGGCTGTCAAGATTCCATGATGGAAATTGATATAGATGAGGTAAGTTGAAAGGACCAGTGCAGGGTAACCGGGTATGCTTTTGAGTCCTGATCATACCACAAATTAAAATGTTTGTTTGATCGCCTCGAAACGATCACATGTGAACGCTATGAGGCTATCTCCATCAATGTGACTTTGAAGAAGTCGGTGAGCTCGGTGAAGAACTGGAGATACAACGCCGAGACCGGTCTCCAGGGAACGAACAAAGCGTGGTCGGTGGGTTGAAGCCGATAGGACTCGATAGGCAGATGCTCCTCATTGGTGAGCTGGTATGCTCGGGTGGGTTGGCCCTTTGGGAGAATGATTTGGTACCCAACCATGGACCTTTAATGAACAAAGCATCTAAGCATCACCAATGACATCCACATTAAAATGATATGTAAAGACATTGGGCCAAGACATGGGGTGAACACCCCTACCGTTCCTCCTCACGTTTTTTTTTTCAGGATCCGATCCCCCAAAAAAACACCCCCAGGTGGAAAGGCATTACCGCCAAGGTGGGCCGTTGGAGTTCGCCGTGAATTCCTTGGGGATTTGTTTTTTTTCGGGAAACAACATCCCCCGCAAGGGTGAAGTGCGTGTGAGATAAGGTGTACCATTGTAAGAATGGATGGTTTTAGATCCCAATGAGCTGACAATGTTTATGAGAGGCACAGGTAGGCGCAGTATTTTTTAGATGATTAGATGATATCATCCTTTGCTTACGATAGCACACTTAGAACCAATGGCAAGTCCTGGACTCCCGGCGAAGGCGTGCCAAGAGAAAAGTACTGCAGTGTTTTTTCCACCATTATTTGGGTTCAGTAGTCAGTTATAGTTATAGTCATAGTGTTGATTGCCAAGATTCTACACCTGTTGATATGACTTAAGTATCACCATCGCAACCAAGTGCAAAAAGAGGAATTAGTTTCTGGCTGTTCATGGCTGGTCACTCACTGGGCAGGTTGTCAGCCCTGTGCCTGAAGTGAAGGAGGTGGATTTCCCTGTGGGCTTCGCAAGTTCCCCGCAGTTGGATGCATGATTTGGAGCCAATTGGCTCGGCTTTATAATTTCATGCAATTTTCGAAAATGGCGTGTGATGGAGTTGATTTAAGCTGAGATTGCCCATGATTCCCTAACATCAACAGTATCAATCACAACACCTCTCTATCTATATTTATATGTTTGTAACCGACACATCCAGTACTCGTATACAGTGTATGATAGTGTATGTAGATTCATACTGATATTTTGTATGCACTATGGATTCATGCAATGATACCCTCCTTGAAACTAACAGCTCGCCCCTGAAAATCAAAGAATTGACAGATTACATTTTCTTTTGGGATGACTATTTTGTGGGGGGCTATGTTTGTTATTAGCTCCAGAGGGATTTGATATAATATGACTTCATATGAAATCCATTGAAATCCTCCAATGGGTCTTAAGTTCTGATACCCTATAAAACTCCGTTGGTTTTTTACCCTCCAGGGAACGGGGCTGCCATATCCGACCTGGGGATTTTTGGAAAATCATCGACTGGTTTTTGTGCCCTTTGGAACGTCATTTGAAGCATCCACCTCCATTTTGTGGGGTTCCAACATGTGATCATGACTTAATATGATACCCATCCAATATACCCTCAAATTCCTCAACATTTCTTTAAACATTCGAAAAAATCCCTAAAAATCCATGATGCTTTGTGTTCTTCAAAAAAAACCTATACCCCGGAAGATTAAGAGCTTGAACCTGAAAATGATGGTTTCGAAGATGATTTTCCTTTTGCAGAGATTAACGGCTCAGGTGAACCAGCCGTTAATCCGTTAATCTTCCATGGTGTATACCTTTTCCAAATAAAATCCTTAGAAAGTATATACATACATTTTCCTTAGAAGGTGTATTTAATAATATATACATTTTCCAAATGTTCTACGGCCTTTTCCAAAAAAAATCCTTCGGAACTGAAACCGTACCTTCGCACGCGGTGTCGAGGTGCGCAGCCGATCCAAGGATCAGAAGCAGGAGGCGATGCGTTTTGGCGAAGGGTAAGGTAAATGGTAGCCTTTTTTTAAAGGGAAGAAGGGGAAGAAGGTGGTTTATTTCAAGATGGGTGACAAAGATGATGAATCAATCAATGAATGAAATGTATATAATTAGAATGAATATGAAATTAGAATAGTAGATATCATGGTATCTGAATCAAAAGTAAACTTTGTTTTGTTGTTCCGTTGAACGTTTTTTTTTGCTGCGCTTGACTTGTATAGTATTCATTTGTTCCAGCTGGATCGTCAATGACGAAGGTTTGTTCATATTGTTCCCAGGGGTGAAGCTACGGCAACCGCGCCAATGTCAGGAGTCCTATGCAGCCAGCATAATGAAAACCAAACATATCTTGTCAAATAAATTGCGACCTCACACAACCGATTTCCCCCAAAATGTGGCTGAGGTTTCGGGAAATTCCGAAACATTTTTAATTTGGCCAGCTTTATTGAGACACAAAGATTTGAGAAATGATTTGCTGGCAGGTTGGAATTTATATCTACACAGGATGTCGCTGGTGATCAGAAACTGCTACATGCCAAATAGGAGTCACTTGTTCATACTGTTGATGGAAGAAATCTTGCACCAGTTAAGATTTACCATTACCTATAGGGTTTCATACATGTCAGGTGGTGCAGGATGTCTTCCATGGAACAGTACGTTTTACACTGCGTATATTCTTCTGGTCCTTTGGTTGGGAAAGCAATCGGTCCTTGACTGATGTGTTAACTTAGAGGTTTGAAAGAACTGTTGTTATATACCCATAGGATCCATGTGGCTGGTATATTTACCTGTCTACTTTTACGATAAAAATCAACTGAAGGTCAATATGCGATACATGCATGGTATGGGATATTTACCATTTACATTTATTTCTGATGACCCGTCATTTCGTAAGCATGTTCCATAGTGCAGGAATTTGTACAATGCACATTTTACATGAATCCATTTAACAGGAAGGTTTGGTAGTCATGTTTTTTCCATCCGCAAGAGCTTTTACATGGATTCCATGTTGAATTGAACTCTTATCTTGTATCATCAGTGTAGTTACACATACTGAAAATATACTGCTGTATGTACATTATGTGACGTCTAATATTACATGTGAACCTCCCCAACATGAAACAGTGTGCACCATCAAAGCTGTTTCAAGTGAGAGTAAGGTACATAGAACCAAAAAATGATGTTGTTTTTTCATGTCTCTTTTCAAATATGGCTATTTTGATGGCTCCATGTTAGTTTTCGGGGGTGTAATCACTGGTAAGGCCGGTCCCCCCCAACTACCTTGGCCAGGCTTGGCCTCGTCATGTCGTTGCGCAGGACGACGGGATCTACGTTGAAATGCCACCATTGAAACGGCCACGTTTGAGATCCAAAAAAAAAGCAACTGAACATGATTGAAGTATCACTTGTGCAATTTCAAAAGGTTACCCCCAATTAGCCTTTGTTAAGTGTGCATATTTATTTACACACACATATATATATATATATTCATTTTTATACACATATTTGATTAATGTATACATATTCATTTTTTTAAATGTATATTTAGCATCCTAGAAGCTGAGAATGTACTTGGCAGCATGATTTTATTAAGATAATAGTACGTATATATAAATATATATACATGTATGTACTCGGTGGCTCAAGGAATTCATTGGAATTAAAGTTGATTAAACACAGGAAAGCTTGCACAGTTCAAGTGTGACTATCTTTTAAGGGTCAATTCCCTTCACATCACCATAGGTCAATAGGCCTTTGCATGATTGAAAAGATGCTTTTCGCCTCCAATGTTCGCGCGGATACGAGGGTTTTGTACAAGGATTGGAACTGAAAACAACATGAAAAAGATCTGATCAACATACAATAGTTGTGGATCTAAACCACGTGCACGGTTGATTTCTGTTTCGAGCCGGTGACCAGTTGCAGTGTCCAATCAGCATGACATCGAAGGTAATCTATGGATGTGGTGATGTGGTTACTAATGAACTAGAGAGTTTAGGTATGGGATTCAACCAGTATTGACCTCCCCCCCCGAAAAAAAATAAGAATTAGAAGAAAACATGTAGAAAACATGCCCAAGAAATGTCCCAATGCCCAATGATGGCCCATTGCTTTTCAGGAATACACATCTCAGTCATGTAGGTCCATCATGGTCGTACCTCGCGGTCCAGGACTCGATCCACTTGGGGGATCTGAACTTCGTGGCTTGGGGTGTTGGGGTTCCCCAAGAATTCGTGAACCGTCGATGCAGATCTCTTGGTCCATTTTGGTTAGGGGAAACCCCCACAAAGAAACCATGAAACCAAGATTGGTCTTATCCTCGCTGAAACCTACTTTGGTGGGTTTGATTGGTTTTGGTTTGGTTGGTGGGACAGCGATGGTTTCAGGGGAGACTTTTTTGGGGGGGAAGATATGATGGCTTCATGGATTTAGTTTATGATACGATTTGGGATCCAGGAGAATTTGTTTTTTGTGTGCAGTTTTCTACCTACTAGTATCAGCTGTAGTTGGATTGATTTGTTGTTTGATGTTTTGTTTCAAATTTGTTGGTTTTTATTACCCATACCATCCATGTATAGCATATTTACCTACACTTATCATGGATATCAACCAAATGTAGGTAAGTATTCCAATACATGGATGGTATGGGATAGTTTGAGGTTGCGGGTTGAGTTGTACTAATTCCCTATATCGATGGTCGCCCCACTTGCAGGTGTGGTCCCATCATGGTCCCGAGACCAGTGAAGGTGCTGGTTGGGAAGGTACTTGTAGCTTCATCAAAACTAGATCCACCTCCTTGGACACCAGAGATGATAATAAAGACTGATAGAGAGTTGGACAACTCTACAACATGTCGTACTTTAGCTGGGTCACTTATGATATTTTTCAATATCCGGTCATTTCCAGATATATTCAGACTGTTTGTTGATGATGATCAAACATCGAACGAGACGAAACGTATCCATTTTTTGGAGCATAACTTCATGTAGAATGTTTGTAAAAAAAACATCAGAGCTTCACTGCTGAGGTATCTAAAAATCGATTTGCTTAGAGTAGGAAGTTGTCAAACAAATACCCCTGAAAAGTTATTACCGAAACCCAACAGGAAAGGATCGTCTGAACCAAGCATCATTGTTCAGGGGCGAGCTGTTAGAGATTACTCATTTCCTTTGGCTGAGTGAGACTAGCTTCAAACATATTCAGTGAATACTTTGGGATCCCCGATCCCATGACTGGAATCCTAGGGGGTGAACCCAAGACATGTGCATATTTTTTCTGGGCCGATGGATCAGCCGATCAGCTCTTGTGAGCATCCGGATTTTAAAACATACAGGATTCCTAGGGTCTAAAGCTGAAGTCTTATGCAGTTTTCATTGCTGAAAGATGACCAAAACACACTCATGATATACACGTTTGCGTCGACATACGTCGAATTTTGTTTCTTCATACTATCGTTATTTGACTAAGCGAGTGAATTTTCAATACACTACCTAGTGTGTATACCACGGATGAACATTTGGATTGAGCCCACACTGTCTCGGCTTCATGGCACAAGTGCTGCAGCCTGTGTTGCGGACTTCGGTGGCCCCCGTGTGGTATCTTGGTTCGAACGATTTGGGGGCATCCAAACTCTACACAAGGAGCATCAAGAAATTGCTGGAAGATCAGGTTTGGTCGTTGCATTTTCTGGTGTTTGAAAAGTAACACATAAGTACATGTACTGAATTTCTGATGATATGTATATATATATATATTATATATATATATATATATGTATGTCATGATGTGTTGGAGATTATGCTCAATGTGATCCAGACTGACTTGTCTTGAGTGGTTCCTAGCATATCGTAGCATCAAGTTGATATTGCTATATGGGCCATGGAGATGCACCTATGTGTCTATCTATGTATGTAAATATATTTATATATATATATATAATATACATTTATATATATACACCACTTTCTTTGACAATTCATTCATTCTACCAAATTCAAGAAAAACACACTAAATCTATCTTACATCACTATCAACCCTAACCTCGACTCTACCGTTTGAGGTTCCCTCTGGTCCCCGTTCCACCATTGGCTGCCACATCCTCCACGCGGGGCCCGGCCACCCTGGCTTCCGTTACAGCTTTGGCGGTGCATGTGCGACGGAAGGGAAGACGAGCTGAAGTGAGCTACTGGGACGGCAATGGCAGTTTGGCAAGTGACATGATTGAATCCTCAAAAATTGATGGTTGTGATTAGAATATGGTACCATGTTGGACTTTCAAAGCTGAGATATCTAAGATGTTTGTTTGAAGCATTGTACATTTGGGGGTTCCCAAAGAGGGCATCCTGAAGATATTCAATCCTGTTACATCCTCACCAAAATCCGCTGTGAGGTGGAGACACACAAAAGGCCCCTCTTTAGGTTCCAATGACGTCATTTTCTCGGTTCTCAATTGGAACATAGCAATATCAATTGAGAGTTAGATAAAGAGCCACTTAAAGCCATCATGTACCTACACATTATCTTCAGTATACATGTTGGTTCATGTTGGTTCTACAAGTTTTCTTGGGCAGTCATTCAGTCATAGTGGTTTATTGATCCATTGCCATGTCCCAGACTTGGGCCCACGCCACAGGTAGGCCATCGCCGTTATCGGCAACGTTTGATGACTCTGAAGTGATGATACTCGTCTTGGATCATTCATACCTTGAATCAATCACGTGGGTGATGTTAGAAGGGAACCTTGACATTGACCTCAGGCAGATTTGGTTGAAATCTACCGATTTCAAACATGATATGATGAAAATGCTTCACGAACGAAGGGGAAGTCCAATTGCATTCTTCGTTTTGAAGAGATATACCATCCAATATGCTGACATGGCACCCACAAGAACACAAGATTTCCTTGGTGGCTGTTACTAGTGACATCTACAACCTGTTTATACACCATTTGTTTTGCAGTACTTGCTCAACTTTGCTAGGAATTATCACCCATTCCTTCAACCAAACAAAATATTTGATAAGACATTGTTTCGAAACGCTCACATCTCACATCCTTTTTGGTTTCTATTTGCTATAAGATATTATGTTAAACTTGAGTGGTGTTAGTCTCAACCTAGAATCATGTGAACCCACAAAATAACCGGGTACCCGCAAGTCAAAAGCTCTCCGCCAATACATTTAAAGTAGTATTCCAAAACTATCCAGAATAAAGCAGGTTATAACATGGTATAACCACTATAGCCACCCACCTTAGATACATCAACTATTGATTCCTCAGCTCTTTTCCTCATAGGAAGAGCTTGCCATCCTTCATCTCTGTGCCGCCTGACGTCCTTCCTGTGATCCGCACCTTTGCAGAGCAACATCGGAACGATACGGTCGTCACATGGATCACCGGGCAGCTCGGTAGTGGAAGTTAAACGACCAATCATCGAATGAAAAAGGATGAAAAAGGCTGTTCAGCAGTGGTTTCAAACATTTTTTTGATTTTCACCGCTACCTGGGGAGATGATCCAATTTGACGAGCATATTTTTCAAATGGGTTGAAACCACCAACTAGGAGTCATTTGCATAGTCTATATGTCTTGCTGAATCGTTATAATCGTTGTGAATCTGCCGGGCTCTCACCTCCTCGAAGCTCCAGGAAACGGGTGCAAGTTTACTTGTCCGGAGAGAAGAGTCGTCCCTTCCTGGACGGGTGCAGGGGTGGCGGTCGTTGGTGCGACCCGGGGTCGCATAGGGGTGCACCCTTACATAAATGGCCGGGGTGATAAAACTTCATGTACAACCTGAATTGGGGTGATGTGAACTTGGCAAAAGTGTAACCAACCTCCACCAAGCACCAGATGTGGAGCTTTCCACTGTTATTTTTTTAGTTGACGGACAAGAAGCTGTTTTTTTCCCACCTAGCATGGCAAAAACGGTCAAAAAACGTGGGTTGATTGATTTTAAGATGATGTAAAAGTAATGCGCAGCATGATTTCACAAGATTGGCTATTGTATTAGAGGCCATTCATGTAGACTGTACGAGTACAAGTGTACATGTACAAAGTGTACATGTACAATTATGATCAATTATGTAGATATATATATATATAGAGAGAGAGAGAGAGAATTTACACGTATACTGTATACATTATTTTTATTTGTCGGGCGCAAGACTTCGCCAGCACATGGGTTCGGTGTGAAGGACTCTCAAAAAATCTCATTGTTGGATACATTTGGAAGCTTTTGAGGTTCACCAATGTGTTGTCCATGTAATACGGTGCCTTTTGTTGATAAGGTTTACCCTCTGGTCAACTAACAGCGAAAGCACCTGAAACACTGGGGTTGGTTCAGATGAGTTTCCTTTTGGGGCCAGGCCTCCTGGCAGGTGCTATGTTTTAGGGAGTGTGTCCATTGGTGTGTCTCCAAACTGCCAGTCCGTTTGTTCCAGTGTTTTTTTTTCCGAAGGACTACGCAAAGAAGCACCGGTTTCTTGGTGGGAAAGTTTCAAATGAACTGACAGACATCAATCAATCCCATAATTTGATATAATTTGTAGGATCATCCCAGTTAGTAAGTAAGTGGTTAGGATCACCCCCCATTTTTTTTAAAGCCATGGAGTTCGGCCATTTGGAGGGGGTCCCACAACCCTGATCCTTAGGGGACAACAACGATCACCAGTTATCAACCAATGCACCGTTCACTGGGATGATCCTCCAAGCTTGACGCCGTGATAGGAGGAGGAACACCGGGGCGGGTGTGAACCAACGAAGATGCGCAACATGAAGTTTCATGAAACGGGGGATTCTACCTTGATGGTTGGGGATTCTACCTTGATGGTTAGATATGAGTCAGCTGCAGTCTGTGTATCCATATGTCGGTGAAACTCCTGGCAAAACCTGAGTTTCATTGACTGACCTTTTGCATTGCAAAACTTCGAAAGTGCATATTATAACAGCTCCTCACTAATGATGGAAGCCCGGGAGAAAGAGAACTAATTATAGGAACTTGGCGAATGTACCTGTCCCGGATTGGAGAATCCTTGAGTTTTTTTCCGACTCAGAGAAAACTGGAGCTGCTTGGTGAAATCCCCAAGTCTGATGTACAATTGAACAATCACAATTATAATCAGTGCCTATGATATTTCACCAATTTTATCCATACTAGTGCATGTTCAATAGTCATGATACATGAAAATTCAACTCTACATATCTGTTTTTCTCTCCTTTTTTGAGTCATTTTCTGCGACTTTTTGTTTCATGTTTCGTTTGTGAATCAATCCATTGCCTCGCTGAGGCACCTCACGGTGTTGTCATTCCTTGAAGAGCTCCTTGGCTAAATTATTGACCTCAGAAAACAGGAAAATATGGTCAATGTCAGGCATCATCAATCGGAAGATACGGGTACTGGTACCTATACTGGTAATGTGGTATATGTCAATGATATATTTAATATCCCCCTGCCAATTTCCTCTATAAAATGGTCGTACCCGCACCTCAGAATAAAGCATTTTTTTATAGAGAATTTTTGTTGATTTTTCGGATTCCAGAACCTGTACTCTACCATTTTGCTTTTATGGACCCGTGGATCGGCATTTTATAGAGAGCATCTATGTTAGTAGGCATTCTATAGAGAAGACCTGGCCACACGATTTTATAGAGAATATGTATCGATATCAAGATCCACAAGCAAAGACCATTTTATAGAGAAACCAGCTTTTGCACAATTTTGTAATATTTTTGTTTTTTTTGAAATGGCATGCATGACTTTGAACCAAATAGTTCATATCATGACATTGTACTACAATCTCAAACATTCTAGAACATTTTAGAACATTCCAAAGAAAAATCTCATGATTGAACCANTCACAGATGTAGAACATACACCCCAGTATTCTATAAAGGTGTATTTTTAATTTTGTCACCTGTCTTTTTTGCTCTGGGTTCCCACCATTCTTTAGAGAAAATGGCTTCAAAAGAGGCCTGGACACCCCCCATTCTATAGAGGTTTCCTTGTGAGGGGGACCTGTACCCCAAGGGTTTATACTATAAAATGGGTGGTACCCAGAGCACCCCCTGAATTGGAAGGGGGATTATTTAATTATGTATACCTACTGAACCCAATACCTTCAATTTTTAGGGTTGCGAACTCAAAACCTATCTTTTTTCAAGTAGTGTGGAAAAAACATTGTTTTTTTAAAAAACCTATGTTTTTCCCAAATACCCCTTATATGGTGATTATTTATTGGTTTTCTTATCATTTGATGAGTATTGGGTTCAGTAGGCATCCAACTATAGTCGTTAGGATCAACATGTTTCAGCTTTCAATGGCTCCGGGCAAAGTCCCCAGTGGTTCACGTTCGATAGGTTATGATGTTTAACATCCAAAATATGGAAACATCAAATCATCTTGGAATTCAATTCTGAATAACTATACCTTCATTTACCCACAAGGTACAGATCCCCAAACTGAAAGAAATATAAAATCATTGCTGGGGACCCAAATCACTTTGACCCGTCTTACTGCTGGCCCATGTGGGCCCATGTCATGTGATGATTCGCATCACCATCAACACCTGGTGGCCACATTGTCCGGGCTCCCATCTTTTTCCCATTTTTTTTCCGATGGAGCGGATCTGGTGGGTTTCAAGTTTGGCACCTTGGAGAGGTGCATGGAAAATCTTGGGGGTAGGTCATAAAAATGGATGTGATAAGATCGACCAGTGATAACTTACAAACAGCACACGTATAGCCACCAAAGATCATCATGATCATCAGTATATTATAATAAGAAAGTATTACAACTTCCACTTAGGTAACCTATGGTATTTTGCGATAAACCCAATTGATTACACTTAATCATCCAGAGCTTTTTTGGGCTCAACATCTGTGGTATTTGGTGTTGAATTTTGCGTGCCATGAACTGTCTTGGTTTGGCACAGATTTGGGATGGCAATGAGGAGTTACGGAACCAGCTCCGTGACCAAAAAAAATGTTGATGTATGCCACGAAGGAAGCCTTTTGCATACCCAATCGAACCAATGCGGTGAATAATGCAAAGGTTTTGGAACCTGTCCTACGACGCCTTGGGGAAGATAAGGATCGCAAGTTACCCCATTTAGATGACTTGGTTGTTCAGGTGCATACATTGTTTGAAAAGTGTGGACTATCAACAGCGGAAAAGGCACCTTATAAGACCAGTGTTGAAATCAAGAAGCTAGCTGGGTTTGTGAAAAGGAAGGCTCATCGGAAAGAAGTGACGCTGGACCGGGTTTAGTTCAAAAGAAACATGTTGTTTTGAAGATTTGTTTGGTATTAAGATTGCATGTTCTATACATGTTAAATTTGTTTGGCAAACATATATGATAATTTCTTGTTTTCACAGGTCATGGATGTAATGTCCCTTCCAACCATTACGGTCCAGTATGATGCCCCTGCTAGGACCCAGAATTTCACTCCTTGCTCTTGCTTATTGACCCCGACTTGCAGGAACTGGGGTGGTGGTTGTAGGTGAAAAATGTCGCAAGTTATGTTTTCATCTGATGTTAGATCCTTGTGGAAGCGAAACAGTTTCAACAAACATCCAGGAAATTCATTTCATTTTCCAACTCTACCCCTTTTCCCAACAAAAAACCAGGAGGCAATTGATCTCCATATCAGCGCTTGCAAACGGTCCCGATCGAAATCTCTTCCTTGTGATGATTCTGAAGCTGAAGCCAGTGATGATGATTCATTGACCAAGGAAGAATTTGAAGAATTTAGGAAAATGATTGATGCTGCTGCAAAAGTTCAAGAACCTCCAGCTGCTACTATGAAAGAGAAATGCCCGAAGTGCTTCCAATATGAATGCAAGTGTTTCTCAACTTAATTTCATTCATTGATTCATGATATGTTTTTTGATGACCCTGCAAATTCATGTAAGTGATATATAGTTACCAATTGATTTGGACTTGCAAAACCCCGCTATTGCCTAACATGCCAAGGCTCAGAAGTGAACGACAAAGTCAAAGCATTGCGAGAAGCCATTGCGCAGAAGTTGGCAGCGGCAAAGGCGAAGACCGTGACGCTTTTCTTAGTTCATTCACCGGAAGAATGGGTTTGGGCATGTCACCCAAAACAATTAGCTTATGTGATTAAGGAATTCATACCGATATATATCGACTATAGTATGATTTTGTTTTTTATGTTTGATTTTAGCGCTCTTTTCCACATGTTTCAACTTGTGGCAGGGGTATTCACTTGGGATATCCTATTATGAATTAAAATTTATACATTCAATCATGTTCAGAAAACATCGGAAGAGACTTCAACCATACACCATGTGAAACAAATCCTCACCTAGGACAAAACCTTACCATGCGGTGGTGCCTGCTGAAGAACCACCAGCACCAGCGGAGCCACCCCATGGAACAAAAGGTAGGGGGTGATGTGATATGTTGCATCAAACAAGTGTGACATTGTTGGGACTAATTCTATCTGTTCGCCGAAAATCCATTGGAGGTAAAACAGTGCAAAATGGTTGAAAGTTCGAACTTGCTCCGTCTTGGGGTTAACTTGTTTGTATCATTTTCTCTTGCCAGCAAACTTGGGCTGGTCAGGCTTCCAAGAGTTGCCACAATCTGCGCAGACAGCTCCTCTTGACAATGTGGACACCCAGCTCCCAGATGCTGAGTTGATGGAAGCTGCTGCCCATGCATTTTCCTTGGCAGTGCCTGAAGAAAACCTTCAACTTCCTCCCAAAGAAGATAAGACACCATTGGAGAAGGATCTTGAGGCTAGGTATTGCATACATAGAACTCGTCGGCCAGAAATCCAACATGAAAGAAATTTCTGAACATCTATAGTTATTATCTGTATCATACTTCTAGTATATACCTCAGCAATCTGCCTTCCTGTAATTGGTTTGATGTTTTGGATTTTTTCCCATCGACGTTTACATTGAGCTCGATCCATGAGTAAACATTGTAATCACCAATCGTTCCACCAACAACGCCTTGGTCAAACACCATGACAGGTCTTGACTCGGCGTGACCAGCTGAAGCTCAAAGAGGAAAAGAAGAAAAAGAAATTGGAAGAAAAGGCTGAAAAGGCGGATCCTGGGGCTAAAGCGAAGGCCAAGGCGAAAGGAAAAGCTAAGGCGAAAGGAAAAGCTAAGGCGAAGAGTGCAGCAAAAGAAAAGGCTGAGGCTGATGATGAGAAACCGGATGAAGCTGAGACTGAGGTCAGCAAGAAAAGGCAGAGGAGAAACTCGAATGTTGTGAAGGAATCTGAGGTGAAAGAAGCTGAGAAGACCGAGGCTGAAGTACCTGCAAAGCCTGATGAAGTTGAAGAGCCTGAGAAGGCAGCTCCAAAGAGAAAGTACAGGAAACGCAAAGCTGGTGATGATGCTGATCCTAAGCAAAAGGACACCAAAGAGTCTGAAGAAGCGGCTGTTGCAGCTGGAAGCAAGGAGGCACCAAAGAGAGCACCGAAAAGAAAGGCAAAGGCCGCAAAGAAAAAGGATGATGAAGCAGAAGAAAGTGAAGAAGACAAGTCTCCAGCGACACCCAGGAGGCAACTGTTCCAAAGTTCAGGTGATGAGGATGAAGCACCCCCTCGGAAGGTTGTGCCACCAAAAGAACTTAAGGAGAAGTTTGAGAATGAAATGATTGATGGGCACAAAAGAACGCAACGTGGAAAGCAAATGAAGAAGGGTGAGAAGTTATCTCCATTCGCTAAGAAGGAGAAGGCAAGGAGGAAGAAGGTTGAGGAACAGACGATGCAAGGCGAGGCGACGGAGGACAATGATATGCAAAGCAAAGTTCTTCATCACATGAAGAAGGTCAAGGGCTTGGACTACGATCAATTGAAGGAGTACCTTGTTGCCAATGTCACACCGCAGCCAAAGACTTTCCATCTGAATTGCTATTGGGGCCGCCCGGCAACTGGTGTGAAGGCTCCGCAGCTTGGTGATGGTACTTTGAAGCGTGCGCCAGAAGTTGCATACTTTGGACGCTTTGGCACAGCAGCTACGTGGAACAGCAATGTTACATGCACTTTTGTTGCTGCTGCTCTTTTGGTTTCTCGGCTTGGCGTAATGTGAAACTTTGGACGGGACTGGCCGGAAAAACCTATTTAGATCGATATTTGCATTCATCATATGCAAATGGTATGTAGATAAAGACAACGCCTAAATAATCACAGGTCATGGCTTACTATTCAAAACGTTTTCGGACCAAACAAAAAATAATTTCATGTGTGCCATGCACATATGGATTTCGGTTTTATGTTCAAACCTGACCGTAATATTTGAAATCTATTTGTTACATAGGCTGGAAAATGCCAGTGAAAATGTCATCCTACTTACTTTCGATCCATACCCAATTCTTCCAAATTCCAAAGGCCACCACTTGACTCATTTACTGCCATCACCCCCTCCCACACAGGCTGAATGGATGGTGAAACTCTCTAAGAAGGACCTGGAAGACTACTCGAACCCCACCGGCAAAATTCAAACCCATATCTTCCAGATCAAGTACAATGTGAGTGTTGCTGCTTCCAAGCTTCCCAAAGAAGACAAGTAATTTTACAGTTTTGGGGGTCTGCTGATGTCTGCATGAAGCTGCCTTATTACTTATTATTCTACGTGGGGTTCCCGAACTTTTGAAAACTTAATTCCATCTGAAATTACGAATGGTTAGTCAACCACAGTTTAAACATTCCCAGAAAGCACAACATGTTTGAGGCTTCGAATCAAAACTGATTTTTCTAGGTTTTGCAGTTTTTCACCATGATGGTTTGGTACCAGCAGTGTGAAATGCAGACTAGATTCGGACAAGATCATTTGTCGAGCATTGGAGAGCATCTATTTGCTTCACTTTGCCTTAGCTTGGTGGTGGGGGTACAGGCAGCTTTGGGTATACCGGCAAGGGCACAACTAGCCATTTCATCACATGTTTTTGTTTGATTCGAAAATCCGGTGTGATGTGAAAATCTTGATAGATTTCTTTTTTTTTCGAATCAATTAGATATATAGTTGGCCTGACTTGCAACCAATCGCCCTTAACCTGCCTGTACCAATTTCTAGCTTCTACGGTTTGAAGCAACATAGAGTGGAAGATCTAGGCCCAAGATGGCAAAGTGGTTGACATGCCATGGGGAAATCCTCATGCAGCTTCGGGTTATCAAAACATCGCCAAAAAATATATCGGACTTTCATTCCAGGTATGATAGGTGCATGCATGCATGCACACATGCTTTACGAATGATATTGACTGGAATTCACTTTGTGTTTTTTTTCCGCATTGAATCAGTTGAAAAATAATTTTGATACCATCTTGCTTCAACTCAATTTGCCGGTGCCCAGGTTGGACCACCTTGCATGCCCAAGCTTCGAGGCAACAAATGGGCCGTGAAGTTGGGCTTGCTGCAGGATGATACAAGTATCCTTGCCATGTTTTTGGGGGACCAGGTTGAGCTGGGTAGACTTCAAATGCGATATACGCAATATATATGCCTAGGACATTCTTAACTTGTATGTAATATATATTTTCCATTTGTGCGGAACACACACAAACATCACTTGACATGAAAAAAATCCAACTCTGATTTTTCCTTGAGTTGTTCGTTGCTCACTCAACTTTGAAATATTTTTTTGAATGTTTCACGAATCAACCCCAATGCAACACAAATAGCTCGATCGTGCAGATTTGCCTCAAGAAACACCGATGGCANAACCCCAATGACAACACAAATAGCTCGATCGTGCAGATTTGCCTCAAGAACACGATGGCATTAGATCTACTGGCTGCTACACACAGTGTTCGAATTGTATATATGTAAATAGTTGGATGGATCCGATACAACGTTTGAATAAAGATAATATTTGAAGAGAAACACTGTATTAAAGAATTCCATATATTCAAAATGCGAATTATACATCAATTGCTGTTTCCACATATGTTCCTTAATTTACCAACCTTTGTGTGAACTGCCCAACAGTGGCTGTCATGGCTTGGTCCGCTGACTTTGTGGATCGCCTGGTGTTTCGTTTGAAGGCCTTTGGTGCTCCGAAGGTGCAAACTATAAGAAATGTAATTGTGGAATTCTCTGTCAAAGATTTGTTTTTGAAAATGAATTCTTTGTATGGTTGCCTTGCAGGTGTTGGTATTTGCAGTACTACTTGTGATTTGGACGGAAATCCCAACTGCTTCATGGCAGGAGATTTTGAATTGTTTATTGCAATGTTTGTTTCTGTAGTTTCTAGTTACTACTTGTATATACCCGAAAGCCCACCACTTGCACCGGCCTGTTTGCACTTCCAGGACACCAGCACCAAATTTGAGTTCATTGAAGTGTTTGCTGGGCAGGCTCAGGCAACACGCATGTTTAGGGCAGCACAGCATACCTCAGCGTGTTTAGATCTGGAGTACATGGAAGCAAAGCCTGGCCACCAAAATCCAATGGATCTTTTGACGCCATCTGGAATGGCGATTCTTGAAAACAATGGTGTTGTATAGAAGTTTTCATGACTGCATGTTTTAACGTTATGAGTGTTTCCCAATGACATCCCTTATTGATATATTTGGTATTATTTGATCATGAGTTTTATGCTGTAACCTAGTGCACCCGTATTCTTAATCGCACCCTCCTCCGTTTGCCAAGGACAGCCATTGCCGTGATACTTCGAGGAGATTGGGTAAATGGATTTATGGCCCACTTTGGGCTTAAGTGTTCAACGTGGACTATGGTCAACTCGGGAACGTCATCTAGAACTCCATGTAGTAGCATTGGCAACACTGAATTTCAATCAGTGAGGGAAGGAAATTCTTTAGCGAGTAGGATCTTAGCATGCATTTGGTACTTTATTTTGTGAATTAATGATTGGGTAGATTGTTTTTTGTTGAAGATAAACCAGTTCACTGGAATGACACAAAGGAATCTTTTTATATCTCGAACTGCTCATTTGGTACCAGCCTGTAAATCTAAGGATGATCCTTCTTATGATGTTGGTAGTTTGCCTGAATGGTGCAATAATGGTGGAACAACCCTACTCCAGTGTCTTTGAATTCTACCCGCGCTTCCGGAGTTTGGTACAGCTGTTGCAAAACCATGGTGGTAAAGGTGCTGTTTCTTGACAAAATATGTTGCCACCGAGCATCCATTCCTATCCCAAATGCATTCCCAATCCAAATTCAACTCTTTTCCTCAGGTCATGTTTTGGCAGGGAAGGCTGACATACTAAGTGGTTGTGGTTACACAAATGTTATCTTTTTTCGGAACCATGATGGCGTAATTGTTCTTCTGATCTCCAGGATTTTTTTTTATAAATTAGCAAAACAATGTAAATCGAGCAATACCCATCTTCAATCATTGGTGATTTGTTTGGATCCATTTGATTTTTTTTGTAATATATTTTGGATGTTCCTGAACATAGTATTCGATCTTTTTTCTACAATCCGAGGTTCATAAAGCTGTGTGGTATATGCTGCACTACGGCCATCCCACACCCAAACGATCCTACGCTTACAGCAACAGCAGGCATGTGGCAAACCTATATGCTGGGAAGCTGAAGGGTTGGTCCAAGGTAAAAAAAACTTTGGCTGCCCAAGGACTTTCACATGACTTGGTGGTGAAATATCAGGACGCTAATGGCAAGAAAAGGTGGAAAGGTAGTTCCAAACTTCGTTCCAGTCAGTACGCGACTTATTTGTTTGGACCACTGGTTCAGTTTGCATTCATTTTGCATAGTACCAAAACTTGTGCAGAAAAAAACATAGGTTTTGCAATGCATATGTTTCCCCAATGGTTTTCACTTTGTCTATACATGAATGCAAACAATTCCGAAAGGATTATGTATGTTGTTGATTTTTTTCACCAAACACATTCTTTGATTATAATGTCTTATTGTTTGAACATACCTGCGCAATTTGGAAACATACATGAATTATGTGTCCTCGGCTCATTAAGCTGGCAGTTTCGAAAACATCGCACATAGTTTCGGTGCTCACACTGATGGAAAACAACCTGTAACTGATTACTAAGGAACTATACGGCCGAGTTTGGACAAAAACTAGTGGATCTTTTCGGCAAAATGCGATCTGATAAATGTGGTTTACCCGAGCTTCCTCAGTCCATCCCACCAGCAGCCTCGACGTTTGCCGAGATGCAGTTTGATGACAATTGGAGCGAAGCGAGCATGGTGGCAGTTTGTCGTTACCTGAGGGCAGGGATGCATTTGCGAGTGCCAGATGAATTTTCTGACATTTTACCGAGAAAGTTGTGAATCCACAACATGTTACGGTGTTTTTGGTTTGTTGCTATTCGGTCCTGAACGCCCAAAATATCAATTTACCATGTTATTACCCGTAATTCCCCGTAATCGTAATCTCACGTAATCTACCGTATTTTTTCCGTAATCAGAGTCCACAAAAACATAGGTTTTTGGGTGCCATTCGAAGAAAAAACTAGCTTTTTCGGAGCGTAGTCGGAGCGTAACCCGTAACCAGTCGTACTACAACGTAGTCCGAGGGTACCTGTGGGTGAAAAAAACCTAGGTTTTTTAGGCGTAATCACCGTAATCCGTAATCGTACCGTAAAATACCCATAATTTGACCGTAATTACCCATAAAATTTTATGGGTAATGAGAGAAAAAACCTAGGTTTTTTCACCCAAAAAATAACATAATTTTGATCGTTTTTTCGGGTTCGGAATCACTTTTATTCGGACAACTTCAAAGTTTGGGAAATTTCAGCTTAACTCAATTCTGGATATGTCTAGGGCCGAATTGTTCGCAACAGATTTTGGATTCGTAGCAAATGCTACAAACACAAATTCGAAGGTTCGACTTTGGCGTCATTAGATCAAGCTTCGTGCCATACTTCGAAATTTATAATTCGATCTGGAGACACGATATGGTATTGAAACTTGCGTGTCGGAAAAAAAACAAATATAAGTTGGATGTTCTGTACATGCGCTGTTCTTGCTACAGAGTTCGGGCTTCAACTTAGTGCTGGTAAAATTGCTTAGTTGATCTTTGTTTGAAATATGGTCCGTAGATTTGTTTCCCAAGTGACAATGGCGTTTGCTCGTAGTGAAACAGCTCTCACTATGGTATCTCGGGCGAATTCTACAAGTGAGCTCAGTGCTGGTTTGGCCCATGTTTTGTTTGGAGCCCATGATAAACTTCCTGAAGATCCAGCAGAACTTGAGGAGCCCCCCCAACCACATGTTTGTGCTAAATTTCTATTTACTGCCTAGGCTGCATCTAAGAATGTTATACCATATAATCTCTTCTGTTTATGCTTTTGGAAACTTCCAGACTACAAATGACATACAGTACCAATTAACACATAGTATTTTGTTTTTTTTGCTCGGCATTTGCAGGAGTTAGAGCGGCAACTAGCTGACCTTCAAGCTCAGCAGGCCTCTGCTGGGAACCTCAAACATAATACTTTCACTAATGACTTTAGGATTGGAAGACAACAAAAAAACACTTGAATGGAGTGATGTAAAAATTAACATTTACTTCTTTCACAATGACTGGATTCGGATTGTATGAATATATATTTTCCATTTCCGCACATGCCAAGCGACAAATCCAGGCAGCTGCTTTGGATGCCCTTGCCGACGCCAACAAGGAACAGGTTACTAGGCTGAATGCAATTGAACAATAAACAGTATGGTACACAAAATTAATTCCAAAGTACACAGATTCTGAAGATCAAGGAAATTCATTTGTTTTAGATCTCTCACTCTTTGGATGTGGCTGATTGTGTCTGACTTTGGTTCCCCACACCTAACCCTTTACTGTTTATGTGTTTTTTTTTCAAAAAAAAAACCTCACACTGAGGTTTCTGAACAAGTGGTGCCGACTGAAACCCTGCCAGCCACGGAAACTCAGATTGCAGAGTCTCTTCAAGGTAGTCCCACTGGCAGCCCTAATGTTTCTGGGGGTTTGGCTTCGGGAGTGGCGTCACCCTCATTGACACCAGCGGCAACACCGGCTTCGAAATCAACCCAAGACGCCCTTTGATCAAACAATACATTTTTTACAATGGTTTGATTGTCAGTGAAAAAAGATATGTGATTGTGAAAACAATGTACTCTGAATAGCTTATGTTGCTAGATCATATATCATAGTTTTTTTCCTGTCATGTGGAAAATGTAAATCAAACGAAGATTATAGTTTTCATTTCCCACAAGTCAAACTATCAAAGATGTTGCTTCGAGTTCTTAGTCCAATTCTCCTTGACCCTTCGTTTGTCAGGTGACACAGAAAGTCCTCTCGATGTTCCAGAACGGAGATATCGATTCGGTTGTAGCGATGCAGATCCTTGGAGGTGCGAGCAGCTTGCTGGCCCCGAAATCTGATGCTGGTGAAGGGACTGATGCCAAGGGTGTCAAACGACCACTTGATGATGTTAACAATGGAGTTCAAGAGGTAGATGAATTGTTGGCACAAGCGAAGAAGTCCAAACAAGATTCTTTGATCAATTATTTTTTCAAAACAATCATCCAATGATAACCACTGCAGCTCACAAAGTTCACATGTTGTTGAATCAGTTTTTTTCACTCGACTCACCCTACCCCACTTAGGAATCCAATGCCTTGAAGGCAAAGTTAAGGAGACTTTGCGACTATACCGACAAAGGAACATTAAAGGTACCGGAATGGCTGCACGAGCAGTGGAAGTCGGGGGACCACATGCAGATGGCTCGTGAGTTGGAAGCCTGTGGATTTGATAAGGCGTCAACTTGATTTTCCAATTGTTAGCCGAGCATCTTCACTATAGAAAAACCACTAGCCAATTTGCAGCGGTTCATCTCATAAATGACCTTCTTCTTGTAATTCTTCCTGGCAGGAGCGTTTTACCAAATACCGCAAACGCACCGTGACCAAGAATGACAAGACTTTGAATGATGTAGCAGTGGGTTGGTACAGTAAAGAAGACATGGCCAAGGTTTTGAAATGGAATGCGATCCTTGTCATAAATCGCCGTTATTGTGTTATTTCATGATTTTCTGAAGAAAAAATATTTTCTTAGGATAATGCAATCAAAGAGCCCAATGAATTTGCTGAATTGTGGACATAGTCGAATTGCATCATATTTGTATAACCTTGTTTTTTGAAATCCAAATGACTAGGAAGAAGATAGCTGGAGCTGTCAAATGCTGTGAACAAGATCCTGCAAACTTGGTGAGGCATGGTTTTAACACTAATCAAAAGTCACCTCGGTGATGTTGTTTGCAAATTCATGACGTACTATCGCACCAATTTCCTTGGACTTATGCACTCGCAACTGATTGGTGGAGAATGATGCATCTACTGTTTGAATATATACAAACACATTTTCTGTAGTTTCCTGGACCGTGGAGGCATTGCCGATATGGTGGCGATGATGAATTCTACATCCAAGTTCGAGAGACTGGTAACATTCAGCAAGAGAAGATCAACAGTGACCAAACAACAGAAGTCACAAAGGACCTTTTTGAATATATCATACATTGGCTCAGGCATATACAAGTAAAATAATCCAACTTAATTCAACATAGCATTCATTGGTACATTGTGTGTGTGACCCCCTTTGTTTGTATATAGTTGCTCTGTTTCTTTACATTTCGGAAAGCCACCACCACATGTCCGAAATTCGCCTGCCAGGAGGATGGACCATCGAACCTGCCAGATGTG
This sequence comes from Breviolum minutum Mf 1.05b.01, assembly GCA_000507305.1. Classification (NCBI taxonomy): domain Eukaryota; class Dinophyceae; order Suessiales; family Symbiodiniaceae; genus Breviolum; species Breviolum minutum. The sequence goes on from DF239497.1 coordinate 247,554, forward strand.
GATATGTCACGGCTTAATACTATGTCGAATAGACTTGGTGCCATGGACAGTGGCGCTGTTGCAGCTACCAGTGAGGCAAAGTTAAATGATCTGCGTATTTGTAAATTCAAAAGCATTTTACCATTACCATATACCTCGATCAATTGAATACTATCACATTTGCATTGCAGAATATATGTTTGGGTTACCTCACGTGCAAGGCCACAAGGGCCAAAGAGGTGTTCCAAAAGCACACGGACTCAGTGTTGGCCAAGTCTACAAAAATTCGGTCTCTGATCACGGATTTGCAGAAGAACTATCCGGAAGACAACACAGCAAAGAAGTAGCTAATCTGAAAAAAACTTTTTCATCTTAACAGTTTCTCCCAATGATAAGCTGCTCCCGTGACCTGCACCATTGGTCAATCGCCGCTGCCAAATTAAGGGCTGTGACGACGCTCAATGCTGACCTGACGACTTTGGATGGCGAGTTCAACAACCTTTCGTTGCATTTGGCAAAGGGTGAAAGGGATAGCCACAATGATAAGTTTCTTACCGGCACTTTCTATAATTTAAAGACTTTACAAAGAATATAACATCTTGTGTTTGGGTTATTGATTTGACCGGCTGAAGCCCTGGAAATGATCCTTAGGTGGGTTATCGAATCCCAAGAGCTTATGAAAAGTTCCACGTTTGCGTGCCTGGGTCGCAAACTCGTTTATGTCCAACCCCTGCATCCATGAAAAAATAACATCAGTCCTCGGGTGGCCACATAAATTGGAGTATATAAATGGGGGAAAAACCAAGGTGCACTAAAGTTGCCCAGAACGAAGCCAAAATTCGGTTCGAGCCTCAACTACTTGGTCCATCATGTATGAGCTTTTCTTGTGATGAAATATATCCTAACCATAAACCTACCAGGTATACTATAGCAACCGAAATCATAATGTTGTCGTTTCAGAATATGTTTGCTTGATCTATATACTAATACCATTGCTTTGCCGGCAGGAGCGCCAAAAAGCATTTTCAGAAGAAGCAGCCGGAACCGCCAGCCCAAATCTGAAACTTGGGGATTTCGTAAAACTGAGAGGATTTCTTTTGGCGGATGTGGGATTGCCCACAGCGACGTAGGCAGTGATTGTGTTTCAAAACAATCGACTTTACTCGGGTGGGCTACGGCTCAAATATATCCAATGTGATTTCAATGTGCCTGTGCAATGGTGCTACAGTGTGAACGTGTTGAAAACACTACACCTTCATTCGGGTTGGTTATTGTTTTCACTGGTGAAACATCTGCAACTTAAACCGTACAACTGCATGATTCAATTTGTAAATATATACCCTATATGTTTCAAAGATTGTTTGCCATTGCAGGCAGGTATGAAGGTGTTTGTCACCAAATCAAATCGGGAAGTGTCAAGCCAACTTCCAAAAAAGATGCAGTTTGAACGTTTGCTTCAACAATCCGAACATTGTTTTTGAGCAACACACAGAGTCGATTGATCCTATCCTGGCCCCCACCCAGGGCCGCAATACTGCCCTGCCCTTTCGTCAGCAGCCAGGTTACGTCGGTGCATCTTCGAAACGTTTCGCTGCCAACGTCGGCGAAGGAGCCATGCGCTCAGCATGGCTTGATCGGAGGAATGATATGGAGTCAAAAACATGTCAAAAACATTCAAAAGCTTGATGTAATATCATTTGTTGAATCTCAGATTTTGGCCCTGGTGTTGAATCAATGAAACCATAGAACTTTTGGTAGTGCAGGCAAAACAACTAATAACAAACAGGCATGGCATATATATGAGCGTTATAGCAAATCAAAATCAACAGTCTGATATTATATTATCATTTACTGATTGGTAAACTATACGGTTTCGCCTTGCTGATAATGTCTGCCATGGAAGCGGAATCTATAGATGATGAACTGGTGGAATTGCTGAGCTGCCATCGACCGGCCACTCACCTGAACAATGAATTCACAATGAGCTTTTTCGTCTCTATTTGATGATGGTGGTACTGGTAATGAATACATGCATTTGGAAAATCATTTATAGACCGATCTTATACTATATGATTTCAATTGTTTTCTTAGGCTTCATTGGGCCCTTATGCTTGGCAGTGGAAACCTGCACATACACGAGTGGTTGCATCTGGGTGCCACAAAACAAGTGGATTGGATAGCCTGCCAGTAGTGAGTGAACCTACTGATCGGTGTAACTACCACAAGACAGTTGAATCTGGATGTTGGGATGACAAGTTTTTACAACATGCTGATCTCGCTACATTGACTCGATCACAAGATGTCTTTCGGAAGATAGAAATGGATCCTTCCTTACACTTGAGCCTTCCAAAACCAGGTTCGACAGCAGGTCGGGTGCTTCAACATGCTGTGCAGGAGTTCGAACGGTTACTCAACCGACACAAACCCATGACGTTTAAGTTTGGTATTACCCATGATGCAGCAGTGCGATGGCATAATGCTACATTTGGTTACAAACATTCCATTGATAGATTTCAGGGAATGTTAGTCCTTTATGGTGCTTCCAACCCACATGGACCAGCATTTTTAGAAGCTGCTCTCATTGATCGCTTTGGGAGTGTCTTGACCAAAACGGAACACATATTTTTTTCAAAACATTAATCTTTTTCGGTTTACACGATGTGTTCTTTGAATTTGTGTGATTTCAAACTTAGTAGCAACAGACCCAACATCCGACCGGCATCTTCTTGCCATTCAGTTTTCAGCTTAGGTGTGCAAGGCTGCAAGAACATACGAAGTGGTGGCGATACTGTGAAAGATATCGATTCCGGGCCGTATCTTACATATGTTGTTTTCAAGTCTTGGAAAAAACCAAGCATGCAAGTACGAAGCTGTGGTGCTTCTTCCTAAATTTGAAATTCAAGATGAATTCTTGGGTTTGTCTTGTGCATATGTGGCTTTCGCATTTCGAACATCACATTCCCTTGATCGACTTTTGTGGTCGAGCGCAGTTACATTTCGTGTGGTCCGAATTCAAAAAAAAAGTGTTTTGTGTTTGCAGTGTTTGCTGGGAAGGTTGTCAGTTGCTTCTGGCGAGCTTGAATTCAATTTGCTGATGCAAAGACTGAAAAGTTTGAACTTTGATATTCTCAACTTCATTATTTTGCTTCGCATTCGAAATTTGGGGTTTTAGGGTGCCGACTTCTGAGGCCAGCTGCAGCAGCCAGATACTGACTGCACAAGCAGTTGCCCATGACATGGGCGAAACGGTGGCGGTCTCTTCGGGTGTTTATCGATGGGCACGTTGTGGTACCAACAATTCTGAAAGAAGTTCATAGGGTTTTGAAACATCAACGTACCAAGTTAGATATCCGAGTGGATACAATGCCTTGTGGTGGATGCGATGTTCCATGGATTAACCCTGAATCATGGGTAAAGTTTCTTGTGAAAAATGGTTTATGGCCTACTCTTGCGGGGTGCAAGCGCAGTGACTACCAATCATCCCTTGACAATTGGACTTCGTTTTGGAAAGCTTATGAAAAGATAAACCCTACCTTTGAGCTCTTTCGGATTCCTGATGTAGATTTTTCCCGGTGCGCTGGGGTTCTGATACACGGTGACGAGGGTAGGACCCTAAAGCGGAATGGGCTGATGGTTACCAGCTTGCAAAGCATTCTTGGTCAGGGATACGATTGCAAACGCGTCGGGGTACAAGGTGATACAAACAATTTGAAAGTTAATTTTGCTGGCCATTCATTTACGACAAGGTTTGTGGTCAGCACAATTCCGAAGACATCCTATGAAAACAATCCTGAAGTTTTTCACGATGCAATGCAGCATATGGCAAAGTCATTGAACAATCTTTTTTGGAAAGGGTTTGTCGATGATACAAGGGGTGGAGAAACATTCAGGTTAGTGATTTTGGGTGCAAAAGGTGATGCGCCATATTTACAGAAACTTGGAAACTTGTATCGAAGTTACAACACGACTGCGAAGAGGGGCGAGGAACGAGGGCCACCCAAAGGGGTGTGTCCTTACTGTCTTGCAGGAACGAGAAATTTTCCATGTGAGGAAATCGCTACATCATCACCACGTTGGCTGACGACAGTGGGTGTCAAGTTGCCTTGGGTTAAGACCCCATCAGTGATCAAGCATTGTCTTCATGACCGGGCTGACCCAGCCACATTTTTCAAAACGGACATTTGGCATGTGTTTCATTTGGGTTTTGGTCGGTCGTGGATTGCTAGCGTCGTACAGGTATCATTACCGTACATTCCATGTGGAAATTTGGAACAGAAATTCGAGTTTCTGACAGATCATTATTTGAATTGGTGCAAACACAACAGGAAGCAGGCTCACGTTTCCAAGATCAGTCAGTACTTGATGTCATATGGTGATGCGTCAGGGGCAATGGGTAATTGGCACAAGGGCGGATTGACAACAAATTTTATGCAATGGATCATTGATTTTTTGGGAGCGATTCCGTCTGACCCACAAGGTCTTCTTACTCGAAGTCGGCAGGTGACGAATCAGGGGCCTTCCTCAATGAAACCGAATGTGAGTTCGTATCTCAACAAGGTCTCCATTTTCTACAGTGCTACGCAGAAAATGCTACGGCGATGTTTCGGTGTGGAAAGCAGTATCTATTTCCATTATACCCCAAATTGCATTTGTTTCATCACCTAATGCTTGATTTGAAAATGCAAGGGGCGGAACTCAAGATTGCCCTAAATCCACTCTGCTTTGGCTGCCAGATGGATGAGGACGTTGTTGGCAAAGCATCGCGGCTCAGCCGTCGTGTTAACATCAGACGGGTGGCATCTAGGGCCCTTGATCGTTATCTTGTTGCAGCATATGCTGCATATACAAAAGCAAAACTTTTGGTGTAGGAACAAGGTTGAAAAAAAGTGCTCACAGGAGCAAACTTTCGAAACTTGGTGGGGATGGCGGTGTAATGTGTGAATGGAATCATCTACATTGTTGGAGTTATAGCATTAATATAATATATCTTTACTATGTTGTTGATGTTGGATACAATGATGATAGATAGGAAAATAGAAAACATAGGTTTTTCTAACAAAACCTAGGGTTTTTTTTTCATTTACCCTAAAAAAACGAAACGGTTTACGGTTTTCGTAAGGTATATATAATATTATTCAATNAAAAAACGAAACGGTTCGGTTTTCGTAGGATATATATATTATTCTAATTGTATTGTTTACTTCTTATGCAGCATGCAGCTGCATATAGACTTAAACTAATATCTATATATATATATATACATATTATATAATTGAACAGGAAGGCAGATTCACCTATTTCAAGGGGTTTTCCATCCATTTTGGTGGAGTTCAAAAACCTTTCAACAAGGTGAATATGATTTTCAACCTTTGTTGTGGGAAAATACCCGGAAAACGAAACAATTGAAAACCCCACATAGCTTCACCCAAGTCGGCTTGAAATGATGTGTTTTTGTTAGCCCTGGTGATAGCTATTGATCTCGAGGGAGGAGGCAGATCTTTCGGGGAGGTCCCCACCACTGGGCTCAGGCTCAAGGTATCCTTAGCATCCTTGGCAGCACAACAAGATGGCGAGGCCTCAGAAGATATAGCTGCATTGGTGGGAGCAGCTGAAATGCAGGCGGTTTGTGTGTGTTTTTTTTTCCCGTTGGGGTGGTGGAAATGGCTTGCAACATACGTCCTAGAAAAAGAATGATGTGGAACCCCCAAAATGGAGGTTTACTGAGGTTTGGAAGATGAGAACCGTTCCTTTTGAATCCTTTTGCATTGGGAAATTGAAACGGTTTCAAGATGCATCATCGTGGAATGGATGAAAATGGTTGGACATTTGAAAGGTAGCTACCATTGAATCTTGAATTGTTTTATATTGTGTGCATTGGGACTGCCATTTTGGAGGCACCTTATGTTTTTTGAGATTTTCCCCACAACTTCTTGACAGAATGTTTTGGGCTGTTGATAAATAGTCAAGTGGTGAAACGAAATTGATCCAATAGGTGATTTGTAAACCCACTCGGATCTGGACATGCACCTCTATAGTACTTCACCGCGATGAAAGTACTATAACCAGTTGCAAAATATTTTCTGCATCTGGATGACCCACCAATATTGACACAACACCGACTTATACCAAGCTAATCTACATACTCTTTCGGATTTTTGTAGGCTTTTCTTAAGAAACTGCAGGTGCCACATACAGATCTTCTACCAGGCCAAGTGCAAGTGATCTTGGCACTCACGGAATCTAGCAGGTGGAAAAAAAAACATCGGAGCCCCGGAAAATGGAGGTATTTTCTATGGAGTTTCCCCCGGTTCCGGTAATAGGTGGTAGGTAGCATATAAGCATCCAATGGGCAATATATATATATATATATGTAAATGGTATATTTAAGTGGTATACTGCCAATACAATCATCCAATTGGCAATATATAAATGGTATTTAAGTGGTATATACTGCCAATTGGGTGATTATATATGTAATGTATATATCACCTACCACCTACTAAGGGAACCAGAAACAGCTATTGATATTTTCCACACTCCCTTCACAGAGGAGCTAAGTTTGAACCATAAAGTTTCCTAAAATCAAAGGGTAAACGGGTAAACGAAGTTATGCTCGCGGAGTTTCATTCCAATGATTTGATGTCCAATTTGACTAAGATGCTCTTAGCTTGAAAGCATCAATTTGGTCGGCGTTCAGCATCAACACACCATCAAAAAATGCAACCACTTGAAATGAAGCACCCTTGAGACCTGCACGTGGCCGCACATAGAGACCTAGTTGGATTCTCGTATGTGTTTGGTTTGTGAATATTTTTGAATAAGTTTGTTTCCGCAGGAAACATCTTTCAACAAGCGCAAATCCATCAAAGCCTCAGGAAACATCTTCCACCTTGGTCTATGACCCCAAGCTGCCTCAGCCAAGTAGAAAGGAGTTGACATCAGCAGCAGTTTTTTTTCATGGGAAAATTTTATGCACAGCCTACGCCGCCTGCCAGGAACGAAACCTTTTTCTAGTAAATGACTACTTATTGAATTATGAATCATGAATGATGAGCGATGTACAGGGGTGCGTTGTTATTTTTCCTGATCCCAAGTGAGGTTATTGTTGGAGCAACCCAATGATAGATTCATCATGATGAGTTCAAAAGATACTGGATCAATCAATTATGATTATACATCACCCATCTTCCTAGGATTTAGAAGAAGTTAAGACATGGTTTTATCTTGAAAAAAGTGGCATGAGTCTGGAACATTCTGGAACCATCAACCTACTGTGATAATGATAATGTTTTTTTCGCTGGACTGATGACCGCCCAAAGTTCAACATTGAAGGTAGACTTTGACGGTGGGATGAAATTGGTTTTGTTGTCACTTCTTGAGCTACAGGGAGTCGAAACCACCACAAAGTTGACAGGCATCCATATTTTTTACTGAACTCCCCCGGAATTTAAACAACTCACCCCTCATCAAGACAATCCTTTCCCTTTGAGTATAGTCCTAGTTTCAGGACAGAGCTTTTCCACTTCAGGAATGTCATATTTTGGTAGAAATATCCAGTCGCAAGGGCTGGTGACAACACCTGCAGCTCCTTGCATGTGGATCCACCAGGAGGTGGCCAAGATTATGGGCATTGCGGTGAAAGAGTTGGAAGAGGATGGTCAATTTGGTTTGGTCTATCAAAGCTTCTTGGGCTTTGAGATCAGAAATAATTCCCTTCACTTCAAGAACTTTTGGCACTGGTTAACAAAAAAAACAAATATGTTTCCAAAACAATGGAGTTTGAATTGGAGCTTGTTTTTTTTGATGTTTTGTTGCTTTTGTTGGCTTGTTTTTTTGTTGAGTGGATGCATTCATGGTTATTGTTATCAACATTCTGCACCAATTTGTTTCGTTGGGATCAAGTGGGAGCATAACTTTGCCAGATCAATCAACTGTCAGCAAGGTCCAGGTGGCATATTTTTCTAGACAATTTCTACTGAGGTCGCAGTCACCACAAAAGGTAGTTTAGAAGCGAAATCCTAAGTGAAAAGGCCTTAATTCATGTTCAGGATTTAAAGTGAATTGCCCAGACACTTCTTGGTATAGGTCAGGGGGGAGGACCAGTATGTACTGTACATCTAGGTAGCTTAGTTATGTAAGAAACTGTTGGTTGAGCGTACCCACTTACCTTTCAGGGAACTATACATAACATAATTTCACCAAATGGGAAAGGGAAAATCATCGACTCAAATATGCCTTGGGTGGAGATATATGTTAGTTCATGGAAGGGTAGTACTGGATTTGAGTGAAGCTCGTTCTGGAAACAGAGGAGTAGAATGTCACGAAGTCTACTTTCAAATATTTTCAAATTGATAACGCCAACCGACCTTCCCACAGTACAGGTTCGCGAAAGGCAGACGCCATGATGTGTGTGTAATATACCTGTGCGGTGTTTGAGGACAGAGAGTCAAGATTTGTTCTATATATCCAATGGGAAACCAAAACAAAAAATGGTTGTGTGGGTCGGGGTTGAGCGCTAGGCCGATAATTAAGAAGGCAAAGTCGAGAAAAATAGCCATGGGGTCGGGTGGGACTAGCCATTCTTTTCATAATCATTTTCGGGGAATTTCGGAATCCGAAAAGAACAAATACCTTCAGGGAGTGTAAGTGTGCTTGTTTTGTTTTTGTGTGTGTTGTGGGTTGGATATGCAGAGGATCCGAGCAGTTATGCCAAAGCCCTTTGATTGACATGATTATTTATGTTTGCCATGATTTTTGTGATCCTAAACGAGGCTTTCCCTTGGTCCTTCCTGTGAAGGATGTCTACCAGCAACTAGACAGAGAAAGGATGGAGAATTGTGGTGTACCTGGCGTACCTCTAGATTTCAATTTGAGTTACCATCCCTGAAACTAACAGCCCTTTGGGTGACCTGTGGGGGTGTCAAGGTCTCGGTGTCAAGGCAGTGCGCTGCTTGTCGATACAAGATGATTAAAAACTGGGAAGTCCCCTCAAAAAAGGAAGAAATTAGTATTATAATACTAATCATACACATTTGCATTTAAGACTTTCATCTCTTTTGGTAGACAGATGTGTTCTTGAGTCTCCATTGCCGGTTCTATATGAGTGTGTGTGTGTGTGGTGCAGTGTTTCACTCCCCTAGGAACATGGTGGAGTCCTATACCGCGGGGCCTTTTCGTTGTGGCGATGCCGTTCAAATCAAAGATGGTATTGTACATGCAGGCCAGGCACTGGTTGATTTAGAAATGATCACTGCTGCAGCTCAATTAGTCAGTAGTCACGTCTCAAAATGATGGCGCCGGGGTCCCCCACAGGATTCAATCATGAAGTTGTGGAGTTTGCTAGTCATCATGGAAATATTTTTTTTGGTTTTGAATGATCAACCCAAAAAATCAGTAGAGCTTCCCTTATAGGTGGGTCGAATGTGGCGTAAATTTCGATGGTGTTGGGTGAGGTGGCTGGGATAACTTTGGAGGAGAAACGAAAACATTGTCATGGCCGGCCTGGAAAAACGGACACACGTCACACGTCTTCTGATTTTGTATGTGTCTTTTTCTAGACCCGTTTTTTTGGCATTTCAATAATCCAAAGAACCAGACTTGTTTTTTTGACATATATGATTTAATATAACTTGATAGATCTACCTGAACATTGGCTTATGAGTCTCTGACTACATGTTTACTTAGAGGTATGTAGGGGGTGTTGCCAATACCCCGTTTGCAGATCATCTATTCATTTTTATGAAAGGACCTTTTTTAACCTTCATTATCCAGTGGTTTTCCAGTGTTTAGGGAAGGGGAAGGACCCAAAATGGATGTTTCATCTTGCACATGTAAAGAGATTCATGCACCAAAGGTCAATAGTTGTTTCATGTTGTTTCTGGTTCCCGTAATAGGTGGTAGGTGATACATTGATGACCCAATTGGCAATATATACCACTTATATACCAGGTATATATATATATACTGCCAATTGGGGGATTACATGCTACCTACCACCTATGAAAAGGGAACCGGGGGAAACTCCATTGAAAAGGTCACATTTTCATGGACCTAGCCCGACCGTAGTTGTAGGTCCTGGCTGTGAAGATGAGGCGGTCGATGAGCGAGTGGTAATTTTTATGACCTACAGGACCTCATGTAACTGTTGGCTGCCAGCTCTGGGCCAGCTTTGGGCTTTTGTCAGGTCTAGCAGGGAAAAACACAATCCAGATTTGGAGCAGCAAAAATCGAAAGTCATGTTTTATCACATTTGGATGGAAGAAACAGGTTGCAAATACGAACCCATGAAGCCATAGCTGCCTCCAATAGGCGCACCCTGGGATTCCCGCAATTAAAACAACCACGGCAGGACTTTCCGAGATGAACATTATGAATTTACCTTTCAGGCACCTGGGCGTCTTGTTGGAGTTACATGGTGTGGGATTAGGGTTCCCAGACCCACTAGAATAGTGACAAATATTTTTAGAATAATTACATAATGAATTTGGAGTCAGGTTGTGGTTGTTGTTGTTGTTGTTGTTGTTGTTGTTGTTGTTGTTGTTGTTGTTGTTGTTGTTGTTACTTGTTGTTACTTGTTGTTACTTGTTGTTACTTGTTGTTGTTACTTGTAATTTCTACTTGTTGTCGTCGCGGTCTTTTTTTGTTGTGCACCTTTTTGTGCACCTCGCGAGGCAAAATTGTGGGATTGGGCTTCACATCCAGCTATTCCACCGATGGTGGCTTACCGAAGATTACAGGCCGAAAAGGGAAGATGGTTCCACCTTGCAATCAACGTGTAAAATGAAACATGTCATATTTGTGCCAGCGAATTCAAGACACAAAACGGACGTGGCAGAAACTCTCCCTCTTTTGGAAGGATTCCAACACCAATAAGAAGTGGCAACTGATCATTTACGATGCTGTTATCAAAAGTAAGCTTTTATACAGTTTAGAAACCATTTACCTCACAAAATCTTTGACCAATAAGTTGGACGCCTTCCATCTTAGAGGGTTGCGCAAAATTTTGAAGTTAAGCACCACGTACGTAGATCGCCGAAATACAAATCTTAGGGTCTACGATCTCGCCTCGAACACAGCATACCCTAATGACCCCCACAGAAAGATTAAACGTTTCTCAGAAGAACTTGAAGAGAGGCGGGTTCGTTTGGCAGGACACATACTAAGAGCGGATGATACAGACCCCATGCGACAGGTTTCCTATCAACCCAGTAGTGCTAATCCTCTTCAAATAGGCAAGCGGAGGGTAGGCCGCCCCCGCCAACAGTGGGTATTTAAAACAAACGAAGCAATCCATAATAGAATTAGACAGTCTGATTACGATAGCGAGGATTGGCAGAACCATGCCATCCTTGAAGCGGCCCACGCACGAATAGTATGAGTCCAGTCAAGCGCCTAAGCATCTTTTTTATTTTGATGTGCTGCTACAGCATGAGATGCATGGCAGGAAAAAAAAATATGAATGAAAAAAGCTTTACTTCAGATATCATATTACATTGATGTTGATTGATGTTGCTGGATGTTTATGCTCGGATGTAGGTGTTTTGATATTTACGTCGTCATGGTAACTGACGCGTGCTTTTTGAAACATGTTGAAGTTAAAGAACTATGTGTGCATCAGTTTATCTTTTGAACTCATAATTTCAGCAAACAGAATACATCACAGTCTCAAAGGCATCTATCATATGTCAACATATTACATCACTAATTTTCACTTTGGAACATTGTGGCTATCATCACCCATCTTCACCAACCAATTCCAAGCCGCTCTCCATGGGAAGTTTCCTTTTTGCAGGAGGTGTATAACTTTGGCCTGCAGAATGGCATGGATATAAAGCCATGGACCTATTATCCTCCAGAGAGATCCTTGGTTTTGATGACTCCTGAACGCTCCAAAATAGCTATATGACTATACCTTAAGGATCCAGAAATGTCCTAGGAATTGGAATTTCCCCTACAATACTATTCTGGGGATGGGATTAGGACCATCAATCCTGCTCTAGCAACGGGTTTGGATTCTTAGGTTTTCTTTTTTTTTTAAGGTACTGTGCGTCGTTTAGGTAGGTTCCCAATTCGGCTACTACACAGTTGTACATCCAATGTTGATTGCATATCACTTCTATGCATGTTTCTTTCTGTTGTCTTGTATTGTGATCCTGTAAAAATTACTTATTCTTGTGCTACAATTTTACAAGATAGTCACAAGTGTTGCATGCAAACACGTGGCCAGAAAACTGGAGAGCTGGAATAGAGAAAGCCGCAAAGGAGCAACTGCCAATACCATTCGGTGCGTTTCAGGATTTTTTCCTGATTCCCCAAGAAATTGACCCCAAAAGTATTTTTTAGAGCGCTTGTTCGAAAACTGGAGGTTTAGAAGCATGCAAGATGCTTTGTACAACTCCAGGTTTGGATGAGATGCTTGGCGTGAAGTTGGCTTTCCGAGCATATCATGTGATGTGCCAGGTAGGATTGCAGGAATTGAATATGACTCTGGGAGGTTGCCAAAACCTTGCCACAGTGGGTAAATATTGTATTCATTTCTACGGTGGGAACTTAACACTGTTTGCTACGGTGTTTAGGCAGGGACTAGAATATGATGATATAATTATAATGTACATGCTTTTGGTACAGTAAGAAAGCACCATTTTGTGCAACGAGTTTTCTTTTCAGATGATTAGGGGTCACATACGAAAACACTCTACATTGAAACTATGTCAAGTATTTAAAGTCATGATCAAAATCCCAACCCATCTTGAAAAATCACACACTGCCATACACGAAACGACTGAGGATGACGGTAGAACTGCTAGTGGAAGAGTGGCGAGAGATGCTTTATGACACTTTGAAGTTAAGTGGCTGGAAGGTTGAAAGCGCTGAACATAGGCCACATGTGAGTACATGTTGCACCCCTCCTTGGGGAGATTTCTCCTTTGACCAATATTATCTTATATGTTGCAGATGGGTTGAAATCACCAACTAGTGACTGGTGATGCTAGGACCTAAGAAACTTGAGAAAAGTCATGAAAAGTCATCATGTTTGTCGACAGATGGTGTGATGTCAAACGGCCAAACCTTCGAAGCCAAGGATGAAAACATTAAGATTGTGCCTTGCTTAAAAGCAGGAACCTGAAGAGGGCCAAAGATTTGGACATGGGCTACATCTCGGAAAGAAATTTCATTTAAGTCTCGCTGGTATAAGATGTTTGCTGCTTTTAGGTCATGAACATGTGCCGGTGTGTTTGCGTGTGTTTGTTGAAGTTGCCAGCCATCAAAAAAAATACAGTTACACAGGTGGAAACGTTGTTAAGCCTGGGCAGTGTGTGTGGTGTTCATCATATTTGCACTCCCAAAAGCACATTTTGGAACGTAAAGATAGGGGTTATTGAGACCGGTTTCCGTTTGGGATGGTTCCTTGGCAGAGCATAATATGTTAGTCTTCGTTGGGTGGTTTTTGTTGTACCCTCATATTTTAGGCCGCCCTCCCTTTCTAATGTTTCGTTAGCAACAACACCAGTCTTGCATACTCTTGTGCAGTACATACTTGTGACCCTGTTACTGTGAGTATATCATAGAAAACATGGTCAGCCTGAATATGTATATATATATACATATACATATACATTACATATCATACATACATGCATGCATATATACATATACAATATATACATCAATTTTAATGCTTGACTTTCGCTTCTGAAAAGCAGTGCGTCTCCGAACGGGTCCACGGGATTGGCGTCATGACATCTGTACATCGGGGCTCTCAGGTGACAAAAGACCAAGAGAAGAGCGAGTTGCTGGGTGCTTGAGAAGCTTAGCTGCTTAGCTTGACATAGGCGATAGGCTTACTGGGTGTTGGGTGTTGGACCAACTGAAAAAACTAAGCCTAACAGGAGGTTTGATAGTTGAATTCATTTGGACGTAGCATTGACGTATTGCTTGTTGTTATGGTTTCTTCTCAACTGTATCAGGACTAGTGACTAATGGCATGGACTTCTGTCTCTGGATGCAAAAGTGGTTGTGCATGCAATGCACTTGGCTAATATACATAGGAGATATTCAAACATCGATGCTGCTTCAACATGTTTTCATGCTCCTAACACGACCCCCTAAGATACTCACAGACTTGTCCAAATCTAAGCGTTGAGTGTAGTTTTTTTTGCTTTGTAGTCAAGATCACAAGCCTTCATTGGACTTTTCCGAAGGCTTCTTGCAGCAGAAGTTGATGACCAGAAGCCAAAGACGCCTGTATCGATTCAAGAAACCAAAAAAGTACGTTGGCGCTTACTTGCCGTTCATTTTGTTGGGAGTGGGTTGCATCCTCCAGCGAATACGGTGCCATATCCTGCGGAAAAGGCAACTCGTGTTTCCCACCCAGCAAAAGGGAAATGTGAGCTGCTAGTTGGTTAGTTCGTGCCGATCCAACATTTTGTTTCGTTTCTGTCTTTAATTTCTGCACAGTGAGCTGTCGAAAAAAAACTATACGGGGTATCGACCGTAATTTTGAAGCACATGGGGCAAGCCCCATGTATTGGTTCATATGAGCTCTTCACTTAAAAAACATTTGCAAGTAAAATTACTTTGGGGAATTTGGGCCATTTGTGTGCAATGACACAGAAAGCATTGAATCTAGAGACCTCCATGCATATATCATGGTGTATGTACATACGTAACATATGTATACACATACTTGAAGCAGTGCTTTAATATTTAATATGTCCACCCCTTCCCCATGTTGACATTACAACTTGCAAGTGATTTGATGGTTTTTATCACACAGGTATGGCAGACAGTGAACACATACCAGTGGATAGCAAATGGATGGCAAAGTGGAAAAAGGACAAATCTTCTTTCCAGAAAACAGTGTAGCTATTTGACTGTTTGGTAGGTTGCCGAAATCCCTGGGGATGGATAAGATGATACTGCAACTTTGGATGAGATCAAGGACAACACATGACATGTGACTGTAATGTTTGGAGCTACATGATTCGCTCATGATCGGTGTGTTTGCAAGGTCACGTTTCCCATGAAATCTCCACAAGGGGCACGTGAACAGTTTTATGGGGCCATTCCGGCCATTCCCTGCATCGCCGCGAGGGCAACGTGAAGCAGATCAATATGAGTTGATCATGGCCTTCGCCTTAGGGACGATTCAAAGGGCTGCAGACGGAACGATGTTGATTTCATGCTTACATATAATGTTCATAGATAGATATTTGATATGTAAGTAATGTAATGATTTGTTCACTAATAAATTCAGGTGTATCGTTCCTGCGTTTTTCTTGGGAAAAAAAACACCACCGAATTCAAAGTTGCCCACGCTTTTGGATTGGGGGAATGGTTTCACGGATGTTGTCAACTTGTATTCATCTCAATACAAGTGCGAAAAAATTGCTGATTTTATATGTTCATTTGGTGTTTCCTTCCTGTCAAAAGTAGCATGCTGGGATTGTTGCAGTCCCTTAGGCATACTTTTCTTTTTTTACTAATATGATGCTCGGGATATTACTGATATCACCCTCCTCAATTGACCCTCCCCAGCTTGTTGGAAGCTTTAAGTATTGAAACAGCCAGGTCATGCGGCGCAGTTTTCGCAGGCCGGGCTTTTGACAATTGTCCGAGGGTGGCAAAATGGGCTTGATATACCAAGGACACAATTCCACCGTTACCACATGCACTTCACATGATGTTTTGGCGCTAGAACCGGATAATGCTGGCCTTAAATGTTTGCAAGTTGTGTGGGGGGTGGCGGGTCTTCTTGCGCCTGTATTTTGCATAGCTGGATTCAGATGTTTAATGGCTTTGTTGCTTTGCCATCGCAGATTGTTCTTTCTTTCCACGCCCCAATAGTCTCCAGCAGTTAATGCTTTGATAGACATTATTTTTCTGCACTTCAACCAGTTTGGTCTGTCATTTCTGACAGACTAACGGCCCCCGGGTTTGACAAATCATCCTTTGCTGCAAGTAGATGTGCACAAAGCAGGTAGTTACTAGCAACACCCACTGAGTCCATGTTGGGAATTGCTTATCATTCTTTCTGAGGGACGGATGTTGAGTATCCAATCGATCCGTATCGAAGTATCTCTTTTTGGCTCAGTTATCCATCAGGGGCCCATCATACGTAGCCCAGTTATATGGGGGAGTATAAAACCATTATAAAGATTCCGTTTTTACACAACCAGGATTCAATGGAATGTAACAAGGTCTTTTTGTTTTGTATTTTTCGTGGTTATGCCTGACCTTGCCAGGCATTTTTTTACATTCTTCATCCTCTCCATGGCGGTGCTCAGTGGGTCTGATTCCAAAAACAGGATTTGTTGACACTAGAAGGACAAGAGGGAACCGGAGTTGTTGTTGTTGTTGTTGTTGTTGTTGTTGTTGTTGTTGTTGTTGTTGTCGTGGTTGTCGTGGTTGTCGTGGTTGTCGTGGTTGTCGTGGTTGTCGTGGTTGTCGTGGTTGTCGTGGTTGTCGTGGTTGTCGTGGTTGTCGTGGTTGTCGTGGTTGTTGTTGTTGTTGTTGTTGTTGTTGTTGTTGTTGTTGTTAAATTTCATGGTCTGTTACAACATAATTACAACATACAACAACTTGTTGTCTCACTACATTGGTCCAAATAACATACTGAACAGTATAGAAACAGTAGGGTTTCCAACACATTCACTGAATCCCGGTGTTGTTGTTGGTTGGTCATTAACTGGGGCTCTTTTCATGGTATGCCAACTGACATGACGCTGTTGGCGGAGTTAGGAACTCCATGAAACGATCGAGGTATCATGTGCCAAACTTGAGATGTAGCCTTTTGCGAAAACAACATGATTATATAAATGACAGTTGTTTGGTTTTTTGGTTCATACCCTCCCTGAAACTAGCATGTTCGCCGCTGAAAATAGGCCGGGCCCCAAAAGGAAACTACAGTAGTACTCCAACCATCCATTTTCAGGTGCTATGACGGTGCTGTGTTAGTTTACCAGAGGGTATTGTTTGGTGAGGACCTTTTTGGTTAAAGCATCCACTTTAAAAGTGATGAGTTGAAAAAAAAACATATCCAGACGTCCTTGATACTGCAAGAGCTGGTGTTGTTTTGTAATACAGTTATGCAGTTAAGTTATATTCATATCGCCGATTCCATGCTTAGCGTTACCAACTATGCAAAACGTCAGTCAACTGAGTCACGGCAATTTCTATTGCTGCAAGCCTCGTGTTTTATCTTTGCTCAAATCAGCTTGCTGAGTTTTTGCCAATATGAAGATCCAGAACATTGGCTGATGGGTGGTCAGAAATGCAGAATCTCCTTGTCACTAAACAGATCAACAAAGATTTTATTTATTTACGGTAGACCTTCGATTCAAAGAGGAACACTTTGCCCAAGAGAAACATCAGATACCATGATAGGATACTCCTTCAAAGAATCACCATTTTGTACCGCACGATGCCAAAAAGTCCTTTGATAGTTGCAAACAATAGGGTGGCATAGCATGGTTCTTCCACTACTTCTCATTGGCCCCAACAAATCAACTGCGTCATGAGAAGCTTTTTCTGACGTTGCCTTGCCCACGGGGATTTCTGCCACTCCGGCGATGTGGGGGCCATTGATTTTTGTCGTGACTCCTCCGCGGTTGATGGGTACATTGCCGGCCCCGTGTCCACCGACACCACTATGCCTAGTACACATACAGGCAACATCTAGCACTACATATTCCGGTGTTAGTTCTAGTTCAGCTAATTTGATTTGCTCAAAAAAAGAACATCAAATTGGTGAGTGTCAACTGCTACTGTTGGGTACACGAAGCCCGGTAGGGCATCAAGGCGACAGTGGATATTGGGATTATCACCAAATCATTCCAGTTCAGGCGGGTGAATGTCTTGCTTAGATGAATCACCAAGAGGCAAAACAAAAACGTCAAAAGGCGTCACCCCAAAAGGTAAGTTTACTGCAATGGCAAGGGAATGCCTGGTTCGCATCGTTTCGCATCCGACATGGAAACATTTTGGTAAATTCGAGGAGGTACATTACGTGCTTCACGACATCTTAACAAAAACACCCCAAATTATCATGTCAGGAGGCATTTGGAGGCCTATTATCTGTACAAACGACGTTGATCCTAGAAATATGATTTAAGTCTTTGATGCCACAACACACTCAAGGAATCAGTCCGGGTCCGGGTGGAGTTGATTTGTTGGCCTTCAAAACTTTGTCACTGTAGTTGTTGGAACTTGCAGTTAATGGTCTATTATTATCTATTATATATCATAAACCGAAAGATGTTTGAATTTCCTTCTGCCACTTTTATCAGACTTAATTTTGAGGTACTTCTGGCAATGCTTATGGCATTAGCGGTGATGCTATTGAGCGAAATCAAGGGGTTGTCACTTGGAAAATCTGGAAGGGTCATTGAGTCGGTGATACGCTTCGGCTGGGTCGGAAAGGCAGTTCAATGAATGGCCAAAATGAGGAGGAAGAAACACATATCGGGTAACTTGCAATGTTTTGGATTTGAAGCTGATGAGGCTGATTCTCTCAAAAAAACATGAGAGAGAGGTTGAAGACTAGCTTGAATTGACAAGAAGGAACGATGTAAGAAACAAGGTCAGTATACAAGTGGTGGCATTGCTAACAACCCTTTGTAACATTATGTAAGCACTTGCAACCCCTGAGCGACACCAAGATGAATGCATTTTGTCGCAGCCGTTTGCCGCGGTTCTCCCCAAGGAGAGAAGTGTTGAGACAAGGGTGGTCGACACCGGTGAAGACGTGGCAGCTTGGTTGATGTATTGATAAGGGTATCAGATACGGTGAGTACAATCAAACTTATGAATGATGACTGGGTAGAACTGAACTATAGAAATTTGAATTTGTTAGTTTGGTGAAGTGTACTTCAATGTCAGATGTCATCCCAACAGTATGCAACAGTGATCCTGCAACTCACTGTGGGCACGACAATGACTACAACTCCATGATAAAACCGGAAACTGGGTGAAAATGGGTGTGACCACTCCACACAAAGGATGTGTAACAAAAGAAACAACATGATCAACATGATTGAATATGTACACACAAATTTGATTGAAAATTTAAAATCAATGTGCAGAGTGTTTGCTTCCATGAAACTGTTTCATTTTGAATCTGGATTTGAAGTGATTTCCACCCAAAACGAGGGTACCTGAAATGATTGGTTTAGTAGCTTCATATCAGAAATCCCATGAGATTCAAGGCCCCATATCACTCCAGACCCAGGATTTGCAAACAAGTTTGACACGAATCATCTTAAAAAAGTCGAGCCGGACTGGTCATGTGCAAAGGTGGGGGATGGAAATGGAGAGGCCGAAGCAAGTTCATAAGTTGTTCTTTTTAAGATCCTCAATGATCATGTGTGAATCCTTGCTGCTATGATATTTTGTGTTTTTGGGAGGGAAGCCCTCCTCAGCGGCAATTGTTGCGTAGCTTAGATGTTGAGATGAAAGCCACCAACATACTGAGTTGACATATTGAAACAATTGAAAAGGTGAAGCAGTGATGGATCTATGATACGGGGAATGATTGGTAAATGCTGGTTTGCTGGCAGTGATTCAATGAGGCAGCAAGCATCCCTTCGTATGCAGCAAATGAAAAGAAGTCATGAGATGGTATGGCCATGATATTGATGTTATTCGTTGTCAGATTGAATTCCATGATATATTTATTGTTATGTGATTATTCCAAGATATTGGCAGAGAAGATGCCCATTGGTAAGGTTTCAGAAGAGTCCTTACGCCACACTGCCAGACATGTTCAAAGGATACTTTGGAGAGTTTATCGTATCACTGTCAGAAAGCGAGGATTTCTGGCTTGTCCAAAAGATCATATCAAACGTTTGGGGATTTCAGAAGGGGAAGCCTACTATGTATCCCACAGCCACATGAGTTTTGTTGATTTCAAGGATCTTCGAGCAGGCATGAGCAGACAGAGCATTTATAATTCCAGTACCTGAAAATGTCAGACCAATGAACCAGTGTACTTAAAACTCATCACTCTCAATGAGGTTCAATCACTTTCAGTCTCTCCTCCGGAGGGTGCTAGGCGACACAATTCTTTTTGCACCGGAAACATATAATCTATACATGACCTGTTTCGATGTTTCAATTTTCTTTTGTTTTTTGTTTGGTGAACAGATCCAAAAAGATACCAGATGCTCCATGTAACGCAGATGTCGCGTTCATATCCAGTATCAATTTATACATTTCTGCAGCTCAAGAGCTGTTTGATTTGTGGGTAAAAGTCGGTAGTACAGTCCCAGAAACCAACAACAAACACGTCTTTTGCTGTTAAAAATGATGTTTGGAAGAGTCCTTCGTTCCTTTTTCTGGGAATCAAATTTTAGGTTCGAGGAAGTCGGAGGTTCATTTTTCAGTGACCTTTTGAAGCTAAAATGTGCTGTGCCAGGAACAGGGGACACCAGAGTCAGCTTGCAATTACGGCTTCACACGCTCCATGCACAGCTGTGGGGGAAAAAATGTGAAGCGGTAAGCGGGGGGCGCGGAAAAGGGATGAAGCATCTTACACTCCGAAGGAAGCACAGATCCCCTTCAAAGGTAGTCTGAAAGATACGTTTCCTATTTTGAGGTGGGATACGTTACAGCAACCCCTTGGAGTAAAAGTGTCGATAGTATAGCTACAAATGCCTCTTAAATTTCATTCTGATGACTGGTTGAAAATGTTGAAATGCAGGTCCAAAAGTGGTCAGCGTTCCGAAGTGAGCCATCAAGAAGTTCTATATATATATATATATCCCATCTCCCTGTACTCCTCGGATTGGTGAGTAGGGATTCCAGTATACAATGGGTTAGCGGCTAAGATAAATCTCGATTACTTTGCGGGGTGGTGTATTTTACCCTTTTTGCCATCTAAACGAACGAATTTTTCCCTACAGCTCAATGAGCCCCCATGGTTCGTAGTCAAGCCCTTGTGTTGACGCAACAGTCTAAGATTTCCATGGTTGATTGTCGCCTGGAGTGGAAGAGTAAGCTACCTTACATCACAAACATGTTGAGCACTAGATGTCATGGGTCACAGATGTTCAGTAGAGTTATTTGATGCTACAATGTTTGATTGTTTGAGGTGAACTTTCATGGACCTCCAATTGTACCCTATAGGATTTGATGTTTATGGTAAATTTAGGTGAATATACTAGTCCCATGGATCCTATGGGTATGAGTGTGATGGTTTGCTTACGATTGGGTTTCATCCTCCATTAGAGTTGTGGAAGGATCCTCCATAGCTGACAGCCAATGCGGCCGGAAAAGCTGTGTAAAACCCATTGATTTTGTTTTATGGTGGACCTAAACAGGGAGTAATTAACCTTGAAACTTGTGATGTTCAAATGTGTTTAATATGAAAACATTTGTGCAAATGCTGGACTTGTTTTGTTGAACATGTTAGATACCATAGTTTACTTACCACCTGACACAACCAAATCGGACCATCAATTCAAGTGAGATTGAAAAGCCCCAACGCGGCCAAGGGCGACATCCCTGTTTTGCCCCTTGTCCATTGACATGTTGGCGGGACGTTTGTCCATCAACGTCACGGTGAGGGATCCCAAAACAACTTGGGAAATCTATATTAACATTATTAACGAAATCAAATAAATCAAGGTAGGAACAAATGCCATTCTGCAGCCTCTAGGTAATGACACACTTATTTTTACAAACAAAAATCACAAATCAATACATCTCTCCAACTGAGAAGTTAGTTACTGGAGCCGCATGATTTGATATGTGTGTGTAGAATGAGAGTTGTTTGATATTGTTGATGGAAGAATTCCTGCACCAGTTGATAGGTAGTGTATTCCCATTATTTACGAGGTTTTATACATCCCAGGTGGTTGCTTGGGATTTCTTCCATCAACAACATGTGTTTGACTTGTTGTCCTGGGCGTTTGCTAATGGGGATTCTAAGCTCTACCGGTCAATGATGAGTTCAAAATGTTGTTATTCAATCCTTGGTCCCGGTGAGGAACACATATTTCTTTTACAAAGTCCTGATTTTGGAATGTCTATGTAGCTAGCTATCAGTAAATGTATGCTATGCTGTCTTAAATGGCCACGGGTCACTTCTCTGTAGCAATTCAATGTAAGTCAGTGTTCTACTCAACAATCTGACGGTGGCTTAGTCATGGTTGGTTTCATGCCGTTCAAAGGACTTCCGGGCTGTATATAAAGGTACAGGCATGTTCAATTTGTGTATGGCAGTTTCATAAACGATGGTATCCCCCCAAGCAACTCAGAAACAATGCGAGTTCAGGCTGATGTGACTTCAGTTCGACAACTACTATGGATATACAAATTACAAGGTAATATGAATGCAAAAAGGAACCCAACCAAATAACCCAACAACTGCTGTTTCCGTTTTGAAGGTTTTTTTTTAGATAAAATCTCCAACTTCCATGGACAAAATGGCTGATGAAAGGTCCTGTTGTCAATGGTGGCCTTCTCCGTGCAGAGGCAAAACGGATGTGTGAGGGATGGTCGAGTCAATGCCAATCCCAAAGTTAGCTTGGCATGATGCTTTCCCTCCCAGTCAGTTACAAACATGACAAGTGAAGTTTGGATCTCCAAGTAAAACTGGTCAGAATCCTGGTGACTGGAATCCTGGGAAGGAGATTTATATAGATTCAATTTATATCACCACCCCCCAGAAAACTAACATGGCGATGGCAAATTCCCGTGTTTAATAATAGGAGGATACATCTTCATTCATGGTTGGGTGACTTCCAGCCAGTCATCTTAGTTTACCGGGGTCCAGCAAGCCTCCCTGTCATTCCCTCACTGGCATTTGTAGGGCATCCTGAAAAAGGCCACCCTCCAGGCCTAGCGCTATTGAAGCGGTGCCTTACAACACCATTCACGACATTTTTGTGCAGGCGGCAGATGGGGGGGGGTGGAAGCCTGATCAAAGCGTAAATCAAGCAAAACAAGCCATGGACTTTTTTGCCACAGACGGAAATTTGTTTTTTTTTGTTTCTTAGGTTCTTTTGATGTGTTGAATTCTTAATAGCACGAGTGTTTTGCCGAAGTTTCACTTTGGCCAGGTGCACTTTGGTGGTGATTGCCTGTGTAAAACATTTGGTCACCCCCAAGCGTTCATTTGTTTCTCCACATTGCCTGGCCATTCGCTGCCCAGCTGGTTATTCAAAACGGGCGAGGTTTGCACCCTCTTGACAGCAACGTTGTCGTTGTGCAACCTGGCTACACAACTCACGTCCGGGACACCCAACATTTCCCAGCAGGTTGAAGTGGGGATCATCCACTCACCTTACACATGCAAATCGTTGGAAGATATGGTCTTGTTAATGTCTTCTTGGATCCATGGTAGAAAATTGTCAAAGGTACAATGTGTAAAACATATTAGATCACATTTGTATTGTATACATAAAAGGGGTTTGAACATCAAATTCTAGGCTTTGCATTTGCTATGTCCATGTAAATAAATTTGATGACAAATTTTCACTTGCATAGATGTGTTTTTTCTCCAACCTTGGGAAGCTAATTCTGAACGCCTTTTTTTTTGAAATGTGAACCTGTCCTCAGCAGCCAGCCAATGGAAGACAGTGGGGCTCAACTTTCATGGCGAGGTGTTTCGAGATGACGGAGGGTTGCGATGAATGTGTCCGGGAGGATGGGCGACAACAAATGATGGGAATGAAGCGGAGTGGAGTCTGAACATTCGCATGTGAAAAATATCAAACAGGATATTAGCATGTAGCGTTGTTGATTTTTCAAGAAAAGACAAGCAGGTGTTCAGAGTTCTTCTTATTCAGTTTTTGTTGACTGTTACCCCTAAGATTATGGTAGGTAGATCGTCTCTTGGCCGACTGATGTGGTAGAATGTAATCGCAAGACTTGTCCGAAAATGGCTGCGTTTTAGTCGAACGAAGAAGTGTCAAGTAAAAAGTAGTCTTTTGCAAAGGCGTGTTTCACTGAATTAATTCAAAATATACTTATATTCAAAATATACTTATACCATATGTCTCTACAAAATGGCTAGATGGGTGGCCATGGATACATTCAAGGGTGATTAATCGTTTAGATATATAAGATATGAAAAGATAGAATCCTACATTACCGTAAAAATCAACCAAATGTAGCTACTCTGTAGGGAACTAACATATCCCTTTATACAAAGGCACTTTTTGAAGACGATTTTCCTTTTCCCGTTTGGTGGGATATATGTTAGGTTCCTTGGAGGGTAAATATACCAGTCATATGGATGGTACACTCCGGTAAACAAACATAGCAATGGAAAATCACCATTTTCAATAGGAAATACATCTTCATTCATGGTGGATTTTTCAATTGCTATGTTAGATTACCGGAGGGTATGGGTAGATATACCACACGTTTGCCACCTTGACATTCCTTGATTTTTGCTGCAGGATTTGCCGGATTTGTGCGCCTTGGGCTCTTGTGGTTCCAAGGTGGCGACTTTTTGGTGGAATCTGGAGATTAACTGTGTTAAAATGATGTTAAAACTCGGGTGGGTAACCAGAGCTTCATGTAAAAACTGGGAACTGGCAAGAAAACAAGTTATTACTGTAAATTAATTATATAATTGCAAGCATATTTGTCTATATCTATATATATATATATATCTAATATATGTATTCATATGTAGTTGTTTTTATATTTGTTTATATGTACGTATACGGATACGTGTTAAAATATAATTGTTCTACCTCCCTCTTTTGATTTTTTCAACCAGGGAGAGAGAGCAGGAGAGAGGAAGTTTCCTTTCCAATGGATTGATGTGGCCGGTTGAGGCAAGTTGTAACAGACCTCACGTGGCTTGTGGGGAAGCTGGCATATAGAATTCAGCTTGCTAGGCTCCATGATATGTTGGCTTTGCAATTGTGGCCCATTCTCTTGTTTCTGCATGGGAAAAAATATTGTGATTGAATCCTTTGAGTGTCTTGTCCGTAAAGGTCCTCCTTTGGAATGTCTGGGTGTCAAACATAAATACTGTTATATACTGTATACACTGTACTTTTTTTTGATACCGTTGATGAGCGTTGATGTGTTTACCCTTGATGAGCATTGATGTGTTTTTTCTCCTTTATCATTCTGTTTTTGCCAAAAAAGGGCCTGGTGTGCTAGTGTTTACACTTGAGACATTGCTCTACAACAGGATGCGTGTCACAAAAACTTTTTAATATGCCTTCAATGAGCCTCTGTCACTACCTGTAGTAGTAGCAGCCACCACCAGCATTAGAAGTTGTTTGTTGTTGATTCATATGTGTGTTTAGCATGTAAGTCACCCTTGCACTTTCCACTGTTGCAGCTGGCCGTGCCAAAAGTTGCGTTGCCATAGAATTGTTGTCCCGAATTCTTCGAGAGAGAGGGGGGCTTTGTATTGTTTTCGTGCTTTACTTATGCAAGGAATCAACTCTAAGTGAAGCTACAATTGCAACCCTCCAGAGTCAGTGAGTCTTAGGATACCCTTCAGGACACACACGGAGTCATAGCAAGACAAATATTTGGGTTCGTTTTGGGTGCCTTCAGCCAAAGATGATACCAATAATCAATAGATCCCAATTGTCATGATAGAACTAGGTGTACCTGGACCCTCCAAGGGGTGCCAAATGGATGGGTCCCAGGGTGCCACCTAAGCAACCCCTTAGGGTTAATCACACCAGCCATTGGAGGGTGGCATGATTAAGTTCCTCCTTTAATCAAGTCGCAGAACTAAGTACAGAGGTGAAAATCTGTGCCCAAAAGAAAACATGCCTAGAAAAGAAGCAGTCGAGAAATCAGGGAACGTTTGCATATGAATATGGTCTATGAATGCGTTTTTAATGATTGAAACCAAAGAAGGTGAAAATATACACATTCACGTGCATATAGGGGTGTGCGAAAGGAAGGAAATCAAACAAACATATTCAAAGAAGAGGATGATGCTCAATGGTACAACGTTGGTTTTGACCAGGTTTTGGACTGCTACTTCTTCTACACGCTCCTTGTCGAAAGCCATGAAGCATGAGCTGGTTCCGGAGGTTCCGGGGATTTCTTTGTTTTCGTTGTTTCCGAAGAGAACATGTCCCACCCCTAAAAAAGAAATATGAAACCAACACACAAATGAACACACACACACACACACACGCGCGCGCATTTGAGGATAGATTTTAAAGACATTTGAGTGATGTTGATTGATGTTGTTTGTATGTTATGAATAGCCTATTTTTCGATCCAGTTCCTTTACTACTGTTGTTGCTCGGCCTATTTTCAGACTTTCAGATCGACTCCATCCAGTTAAGTGAATTAACCTATTGTGACCGTGTGGCGAACAAGATGTAGATTCGACCAGTTCCTATAGAAGTCACGTGGGTTCCCAAAGGTTTTCCATGAACACTATAGAAGTCACGTGGGTTCCCAAAGGTTTTCCATGAACATCGCATATGTCACTGGACTGTCTGGATATTCCTGAGTAACACTATCAGAACACATCACTGAGGATACAGTGATACGTTGCATCAACAACACATCACTGAGGTTGCTACTGCTGCTGGTCTTCATAGACATGGGTCTATTACTTTGGTTTGAACCTTAGAGATTGGTGAGGACGTTTGTCCTTCCCAATCAGTGGGTCCAGGGATGGTGTCGATTGTCAAGAGGAGGATAGACTCCAATCATATATACAGACATTATACGGCCATACCATGCATGATTTGGCCCTTCCTACCGCAATTATAGCAGTTGAAAATGGACGGAGTGTTTCGCAAAAACCGTCAAAGGTGGAGGAAGGACAAGTTGTGCGTTCCACTTGCCTAGAGGCAGACAGCAGACAATATGTGCAAGTTGACGATGGCCAATCCTAAGACTATAGAAGTCAAGTTAAAGATGTATACTGCGTACTGCGTACCCAAAAAAACTGATAATCATATGACAATCATACGTTACATTGTTCCAAATCATCATTTTTGATCATTTTTGAATTTCCAGGTTTGATTTCCAGAATGCATTCCGTTTCACCTAGGGAATGTATATACACGTCTCATAAGGTATTTGAATCCCACCTACTGAAAAACTGACAGACTATCCCCAGCCATTTTTGACAGAATTAATAATCATTTTTTTGAACCATGTTGTGATGTACCTTCAAGAGTTTCTGCCACAAACACGCAGAGGCCCCAGAAATTTTATATGGGGATATTATTCAGATAATAGATGTCATGATATCACTATCACACTAGGGTTTGGAACATCTCTCGTCATTGAAAGACAATAATGTCGTTCAATTTCAGCTGTGTACCTGAGATGTTCCCTCTTGGGAGATCACTTCCCTCGCAAGGTGCACCCTCCTGAAACTAACGTAGCTCCTGACAAATGGCTATACCCAACAGGACTTGTCAATTTGCCAACCATTGATTTTCAGAAGCTATGTCAATTTCAGGGAGGGTACCATCCCTTTTAACCCTGGCATGACTTTCCATCCCCCGAGACCACCTAGGGCTCGTCACTTGCGGAGAGCTGAGCTAAGACACTTTCGTGTTGGGAAGCCCGAAAAAAAAAATATCCAGTGTTTGGTCATTAAAATTTCCAGGTGAAGATTTCCTTGGCGTGTTGTGCATTTGTTGGTATAAATGGAACTTTTTTTGTTGTTGGAAGGATATGGAAAAATAAACCCAAAGCTATTTCGCACTGGATATATATGATACATAAATATATAAATATATATTATATGATACAAAACATATTTGTATTGCCGTATTGCACCTTTTTTTTCTGGATAATGTCACGAAAAACTAAAGTTGCCAAAAGCATATTACTTACGACTCTTGGAGAGAGAGAGAGAGAGAGAGAGAGAGGTAGGTGGCGGCGTAGGAGTAGTTTTGGTTTTTAGGTAGGTTTCGTTTTTGTTAGTTTACTTACTAGTAAGGAAAGGAACGACCTAGTTGGGTTGGGGTT
>DF239497.1:275467-397373 GCA_000507305.1 Breviolum minutum Mf 1.05b.01
ACGTACGTAACGTAACTAGTACGTTAGTACGTGTACGAGAGAGAGAGAGAGAGAGAGAGAGAGGTGAGGGCTGAGGATGTTTTTTTGAGGCGTTTTTTGTGTTATTCATGAAGAAGCCATGTGGGTGTTTCCAAAAATAGGGGTACCCCAAATCATCCATTTTAATAGGGTCTTCCATTATAAACCATCCATTTTGGGGTACCACTATTTTTGGAAACACCCATGTCTGAACAAATGGTAATGTAGATAGATTGTAGCACTCTTAGCAACATCAATTTCCATGATGAAGAACTCAGAGGAGTTGAAGGCAGTAAGTAATCCTAACACCAATCCCTACAGGTGGTTCAAAATGGAAGGATTGATTTTGGTTGGTGTGCAATTGGTCCCATGTACTAAAAAAGACTGGGTTTTTCACATGGCAAACTGAGGTTTACAGCAAATCATAGCAGGTCATTCTGTTGATGGAAGGAATCTTGCACCACCGGGGATGTATAAAACTTTGTAAATCGTGAGATAAACTACTTATCAGCTGGTGCAGGATTTCTTCCATCAACAGTATTGCAAGTTTGTGTTACAGTATGATTTTCTCATGCTGTCATTCTCTTCGGACATCAGAAACTAGAGTTGGAAGTCAATACTGAGAGTTCTTTGATCTACGTTGGGTACATCATTTGGTACCGTAGATTTTCGGTTCGCTTCACCAATCTCCCCCCCAAAGGCCTTATGTCGAGATTTGGGTGCTGAACAAGGCTCCGGTGCGAAACAACTTCAGATCAATTTTTAGGGTAGCCACAGTAGCAGGGATAACCTTTCTCCTCTTTTTTGCTAAATTTGGATTGCATTTTGTTTGATGGTGTCTTGCGAATCAGACGGTTGTCTTTGGATTGTTTTTTTTTTGTTTGTTCTATTTATATATATATATATACATATATATATATATTGGATGCTTTCGAAAATAATGGTACCCCCCAAATCCCCCCAAATCATCAATTTGAAAATATGGTTTTCCATTAATAAACCATCCATTTTGGGGGCCCACCCCTATTTTGGGAAACACCTTGATAGATCTAACGGCTATAGGGACACCTTGAGCTGGCTATGGCTGGCTACTTTCTCTAGGCCTTTGAAGGGTGAACCTGACCACGACGTTCGCAACGGGTTCGTTCGCTTCTATTTAAAAACATGCCCGTCATGACTGGCCAATTTGGAAAAAAATATGGTGGCTCTAATTTGGGGGGATTTGTTGCATATCTATAGGGGGGAAATTTGCACGAATGCAAAAAAATTGCCCTTTGGCAAAATTTGGTGTGTGTGTGTGTGTGTGTGTCAGTCCTCTGACATTATCAAGTTTTGCCACTGCCAGATTTTTGCTGCCCATCAGCAGGAGCCCTTGTTTTTTTTAAACGGCAGGTTCGCACACTTCTTTTGATTGTCAGCAATGCTGGCACTGGCGATGTTGTCGCCGTTGCTTGCCCTGCTGTCCGGTGGCCCAGTATCCAGATGGAGAAGGGTTTCTTCTCATGGATTGGAATCCCTCCGGTCTCAGAATTTGAATTTAACAACCCATGATTTTGGGTATCCATGTCAGTCATTTATATTTGACATAATATTTGACGTTGATCATGGGTCATGGGTTTGTGACTGTGTATATATTATACTTAGTCCTCGGTATTCCAGTGGCTGTTGTACAGGTCGTCGTCGTGTCCTGCCACAGACACATGGCAAGGTGGGGACATATGTTGTGAAGGGTGGATCTTGTGAGTTGCACCAACATAGTCCCATAATCCCATAGTCACATAAACTGACCATGATTTGCTCCCTGGGCCAAACCTACACGTTTCAACAATCCAGAGCTGAAACCTATGGACCTATGCCCCGTTGGCGGCAAGACGGGTCACAGTGCCGGAGCTTTGATGGAAAAATGAATTACTACGCGAAGAGTTTGCCAACCGAGGCGATCGATTGACATTGGCAAGTCCATTTTTTTCAGGAGGTCACAATTTCTGGGGGTCTTATTTTAGACATTCTGTAAAGTTGCAGCAATTATATAAATTATTGATTTTTCATTTTGTGGATGGATCATCCAATGTGTCATCCATATGTATATGTACATGACATGTAGTATATATATATGTATATATTGATTTATATTTACTATTCACATAATTTGTTTATATATATATATATATCGCTACATTTCAGGGGACCTAAGGGACACTAGGAAGGATATGCCAGCAATTTACAATGATTTTTGCCAACCTTATCCCACATATTTCTTTTGTCAATTCAGTCTGATTAATTAGAAGACATACTTTTTGGCAGTCGATCATCACCATTAAAAAAAGCCTGGAACATCCACCATTTTAGTGATGTAGTTCCTAGTGAAAATGATTGCAGGTAGCTTAATAAGCATACTCAACCGACATCACTTAGCAACGCAATATCCAATATACCGGAATTTAGGTTTACCAATAAATGAATAAAGTTGGTAGATAAGAATGTCCAAAGCATCAACCATCAAGGGCAACAGTACTTGAGGAAATTCTAAATTGTTCATCTATTTTTGCACATATTTCTGAAACATGAGAAACATATTCCAAACATGATTTCCGTCCAAAACATATTTCTGAGAGCCTTTCCAAATCAACAAACTGCTACGAAAAGTGGGTGTTTGTTGGTATGACGATTGGCACAGGTGTGCCACGTGCCGATCGTGCCGCGTGGCAAGACAAAGGCGGCGTTTGACAAGACGGGAAGCTCATCACGTGGAGGCACGGCTGCATAGATGGTGCCTTTGATATGGGAAACTTCCAGGTGAAGGGCTAATTGTTGCATAGTAACTGTGAATTTTCACACTTCAATACGGTTTGATGTTAACTTGTTGAGCAGTTCTTATAGTCATTTTTCAGCCACTTGCATCATTTGTCCTACCAAGCACCTCAGATCTACAAAATCATGCGGTTTGTAGTTACATGACTGCACTCCCTGAAACTAACAGAGCACCTGAATACTGGATGCTTGGAATACCAGTTTCCTTTTGGGATGGCCTATTTTCAGGTGCCATGTTAGTTTCAGGGAGTGTAATTGCATCACGCCTGATCACTGCATGAATTCACTTTTTGCACCTTCATTTGTTTGGGGATTAAGGTGGGTCTTCTACAAGGTGCTACGATAAATTGATGACCCATCAATCACATCAACCGTATACGCCAATCAAGGCGGATCATGGTTGCTATCAAAAATAGGCCCCAACAAGGTCGTCAAGACGATGTATGGATAGACTGTCTGGAGTTCATGATTTGCAGAGATATGCAGCTATAGTTACATAGATGTATTTGCATGCCTACTACTTGTCGCATCGTCTCGATATTTCAATTGAGATGTAAGGTGCTGTAGCTACTATCCTATCCTGCTGACATTTTTCAAACATCGGAGGCCAGCATAGATTCGTTGGCCCTTTCCGTGTGGTGTTGCAGTAAGTGGCTTTCATGACCAGGTGTGCCATGCTTCTTTGTCCGGCAGAAGCATGGGCGTTTTCTCCCAGTGTGTGGAGTCCCGAAAACATGGGATGAATGAAACATGGGCGCATTACTAACCTCAAATAGCAAACAAGTGGCAGGGAAAATCATGCAACATAGATGATGTATGATAGCAATGCAAGAACGAAAACTCATATTCCACTGACTTCTCGGAGTTTATATTGATGCAACTTCCACATGCCCATCGTCAAACCTCAGGCAGGGTGGCCTATGCGAAATGATGCAGATGGAATGGAAGGACTGCTCGGTGAGATGTTGTGGGGCAACTTGGGTGCTTTAATCGATGGGCACTGTTTCACTGCCGAGATTCCAAGTGATTATATAATTTGATGCAATGGAGGAAGGAATTTTTTTTTCTTAGCATTGTTCTTTTCTTTTCTATTTCTTCGACTGGTTTAAAACCATTTTATGGTGATATGACAAGGGAAAGTCCAAATTTGAGAGCATTAATTCACACATCACTGTTATAAAAACACCTTTGACCATGTTTTGCCTTCCAATTCAAAAAAAAAACAGCTGATGCTCATGATGCTCACGGCCCTAAGATTCAACAAGAATGAAGCCCGACTCCACAAGCTATCATAGTGGAGTACATGGGAGACTGCCTTATTGGTACTCTGTGGAACATTCCAACATTCCATTTCTGACATCTCAGGTGTCACCAAAATTTGTCCCCAAAAATCTATCAAAGATGCCAAGATCATGGAAGGTCAATGCAGGAAGGCATGATGAGTAAGGATAAGAGACACTACTGAGCTTACCATGAGTGTTACACAATGTCAAGAGGTTACGGAAGCACGTACGTTTGTATCCGTTCCTATGTGCCGTTTTGGGACCGTCGCTCCCTAGAGTCGTGACACGAATGAGCTTGAAATGTCCAAATCCAAAAAAACGAATGATAAGTTGGGTTCTCAATTTTAGATGATTATATCATATAGAAAGCTGTTCTGTGTGGATATGTTTTTCTGTAAACATATGCCAAACTACATTCAAAAAACTACAACTTCCCTAGCAGTGAAGGATGCCTTGGAACGGTCTCAAATGAAAGATCGCATGGGGAACCTGGTGGGGAGTGTGACTTCGCGGGTGTCATATGTAGGTTTCACTAGGATTTTTGGATAGGTCGGATATGTTTATGGGTGTGGTCATCCCCCAAGCAATACGGCCTTGTTCAATTAAGCTGGTTGGTGAAATATTCTTTTATTCACCCAGATGGGTATGTGAATGCAGTGGGGCAGATGAATAAGTAAACACAATGAATGGACAGGCAGACACGACCGATACAGTGGAGGAGTATGAATAGATAGGTAGATAGGTAAATGCATAGGTGATGGACAGATGTGTTTGCAGTATTTCTACATGTATGGATGCATTTACAGAAAGGTTTTTTTTCACAGGTGTGTGAGTGAAAAGTTTGATTTTATGATCAAAGTGATTGATGGTTCTTGGATTGATTGATAGATTAGACTGGATTCATTTAAAATATTAGCATCATTAATTACATTATTAAAAAAGACATGTTATTTGAACAGTGCTCTTTGCCTACTTTTTTCTCCAACAAAAAATGCACATCAAGTTGAGTTGTGCCCTCCAACGCCCCCGCCATGTTCATTTCCCCAAGTTGAGGTGCTGCAATGCCGCTGCGACGCTGTTGGGGAAGCCAAGTTGATGCTGTTTTTTCCGGCCACTGTGCCAATGGAGAATGGAGCAGGGCCAATGAGGTTATAGGTTGACAGGTTGATGTATGTTTAAAGGTTTGTGATGTTTTATGGCTTCATATATTTTTGAAGATGTCTATTTTATAAGTGGCCATGAAGATGTGTATTATATGTATGTATTTAAATATATATAAATATAATATATATATATATATATTTGTTGCCCTTTCCAAAAGAGCAGGGTGTAGCCCAATTGCAACTCCGCAAGGGCGCTGGGGTGAAACTGCGCTGGAGCTGAGGTGTTTCCAGATTTTCCAGAGCTTCTATTGGAACGAATGCATTCTCCAGGCACTTTGCTGGTCATTTCAACGACCATGCCGCTGCAGCCATGATGCGGGCTAGAAGGGCTTTTTGCCGGAAATGCCAGATTCGTTCATGTGGAACCATTTATGGGGGAAGGAGAATCTCACGATTTTTTGCAGGTGAAACTTGACCATCTTGACACAGAAACTGATCGAAACTGCCAAGCCCATGAAACACTTGAACTGGGCTGAGTTTTTAGACCAAAAAAACTGATGAAAGCTGACGTTGATTTATGTTGTTTATTCATTTGTGGTTGAGAACTTTGTCTCCGTATTCCTGTGTTTGCTCTTAGTCTTTCCCTTTTTAATTACCCCTGATTCAAGCTGAAGTTTCTTTTCTCGCAGGATTTCTTCGCCCAAAATGATCTAATTTCGATGCCCAGAGCCTGCAGATTGTTTGAACATAGTGCCGTTTCTTTTGAAAAGTTTGTTGTTGGGTGTGGCAGTTTGTTTTGAAGATGTTATCAATGTGATCTTTTTTAAATTTCACACCATCAATTTTGCCCCACAGGCGCTTAGCCCAACCAACAGTTCTTGAAGGTGTTGAAACGTGACTTGGCAAGTCACTGGTTCGCGGCTTGGTGGATCGAGCCGAAGCGCCGCCTGAAATGGTGGAGAGGATCGAGCTTCAGTTTGGTGGTTTTGCTTACTCAACCGAAAACTAACATGGAACCCAAAAATGGAGGTTTGCAAGATGAGTTTCCTTTTCAAACAGGTGATTTTTAGGTTCCATGTTAGTTTTCGGGAGTGTAAAGGTTTCTTTGTTTGTGAAATATTTCAATCTCACACAAAGTGGTGCTTATATATAATCAAAAAGACTGATCAATTCTGGGAATCAAAGAAGAATATTTCACCTAATATTCTTACATATCGTCTACATATACATATATGCACCCAATATGCGATCTAGAAATTATAAACATATTTATTTACATGTGTGTTTAAAAATATACATATATCTATCTAAGCAGATGGAGCAAATCAACAAATCAACCTTTTTTTTGTGACTCCACTTATTGGTGTCGTTAGTAGCATCGGTAAAGATAATTCCTTATAAGCAGCGTTTTACTGAGGCACTATATGGATCTGGGTGGTGGTGAAGTTGGTCAGGAACTGAGAGAACTTCGAGTGTTTTGATGGAAGACGTTTGCATGTTGAAACATGGCCTTTTGCCAAAATATCATAGAGTCATAGAGCTTCCTGTGTCATGATAAGTCTGATTGGTTTTTTAACAAATTTTGTTTTGGTATCGTTGGGTTTGTTTTAGGGTTTCATATAAGAGTACTAGATTACCCAGAATTGTGTTCACTACTTTCGTTCATTTCTGTGCAAAAATAATTGAGAAAGGATTATTCCACATCCCTCACCCGATTCCAAACAGGTTACTATCGGTACTGCCACTTGCCCGATGCCCCTCCCAAAGAGTGGCTTGTTGAAAGCGTTTCGGCAAAGTGGGGGAAGTGCGTGGCTTGGGGCAAGCGAGATGAAAGATGTGAAGAGAGATCCCGTTACTTGAGATGTTTGTTTATGAAAGCATAGAGTGTCCAAACACCGTTGGGTTGTCCAAATCAAAAATACCACTTTGGTTTCTGATTGCAGCATATCTATCCCAAGCCATTTGTACGAACATTGCAACGGTACTGCTGCTTAACATTGGTGTAGTTACTTGCTACAATATGTTATTTCGCAAATCTTATTTGATTGAATTTTGTAAGATATATTTGTATACACCTATAGATGTACTTATTATTTCTATTTAAAGGCACCACGCCTAGAAGGCACCACGCCTAGGTCAGGCATGTATATACTATCTTATAGTGAACTCATTTGCCCTGAGCTTTGCGTGTGTCCGGTGTTTGGCTGCAAACTGTGGAATTGCACTAATAGAAGCTTGCTGACACAATCCCGGTGAGGGTCGGTGTGTGATTTTTACAGGTGTGATCTTAAGTTTTACGGTAAATTTGGACGAATACCAAAAAACCTGGCCTTCTTGGCAAAAAGGGGCAGTCTAATTGGTTGGGGTTAACTAATCCTGGATTGACATTAAGAGTTTCCAAAACATTCCAAAACATCATCATGGTCTGACTTTCCAATCTCGCCAGGCAAGTAACCTGCATGGCAGGAGAGAAGTTGGAATGGTTGGGGTGTCACAGGCTGTGACCAAACTCCTTTTGGTGTGCGAACGGGGTGTCATGGGGGGTCGGTGGAGCCAAACACACATTTTAGATTCACAGTGATCAAGTTTGTAGTAGTACAAGATGGTATCTAGGAGATGCGCCGGTTATATACTTATATACTGTATGTATTTTATGTATAGATGTAATTGGTATGTATATAATTGGTAGTGATATGGATACTGTTTATTTAAATCAATTTACCGTGTTCTTGACATTTTAAACAAAAAATCCTACGTGATCATCCAGGTTTTTTTTGATTCGATTTTCGCCACCACCTTTCCCTTTCCAGTTGGGGAAAATCGAATCGCCACACCGCTCCCATGGAGGGATCCAGTTGGACTGAGGCCTGGTTTGGGAGAAGTCTTGGATCCAGACTCTGTCAGGCCGTGGATTCATTCAACGAAGGTTTGTTCGGTTGGAATTGGCCTTAGTTGACGGTCCATTCCTTTACTACTTACCGAAAAAGACATGTTAGGACTCATATGATGCTAGACATCAGGTGATTTCTCCAGTGTTGCCAGGACATGCCGGGACATGATTTCTTCCTGTCCTCCTCAAAAAGAAGATCTATAGATAATTGATGATAATTACAGATTTATGCATGTTTATATGTCCGTTTTGTTTTGAGATAATCGTAATAGTTGATGTTCTGTGTGTGTGTGTGCGTTGTTTGCATGTTTTTGTTGCAACTTCTTTGCTGCTCAACAACTCACTAGTTTTTAAAACGGGGTCTGAAGGACAGCGGAACTTTGTCAATCCTTGGTGACGTATCTTGTACGCGAGCTCGAGACCCTGGAATTTTTCGACCGACAATTAGATCTATAGGTGAATTATATGGTTGAGGGTGATGGATTTTACCCCCAAGGGAGAACTCACAATACATAAATCAATAAATTGATATTTCTTTGATTTCTTTTTGTTTAGATGCTTGATTTCTGTCATGCAATTGTAGGTCAACATTGTGGACATTTGTTCTTAGGCAACTCAGTATACAGGCACCAACTATTTGGTATGGTGGCTATGGTGTTGAGGCAAATGCTGGTGCTGGTCCCCAAAATGGCTTGTTTCTGTTTACATCTATTTTTTTAAAAGCACAGTCGGGTAGCAAAAACCTCAACTTTTCAGTACACCATGTACCGCTTCGTGATTTGTTATTATTTTTAAGTTTTGTGCTTGTGTCAGTGATGATATTCAGAGAACTGAGATCCATTGGTACGTCTTCCAACAACGCAATGGTTTGCTGCAAAAATGGATCAGTTCCAGGGATATGGGGGGCCCCCAATTTTTACACAGCTGCACTGTAATTATATTGTTTGTTTGCTTTGGGACTACAGCCCGTGTTTTATTTTTGTTGAGTTCCGTTTGGTCCACGTGTTTGCAGTTTTTGAGCGCTGCCCATATCCTCCCATCCCCGCGGCCATATTATCTCAAATTTGTGCCTAGGATACTTAAACATGGAGCACAATTACAAAAAGCATGCCGCATATGAGAGAGTTTCATAGAAATTATGGATGTGAATCTATCTCATTCCTCAATATAGGCACATCAACAATATTTGCTTACTACCGACTCATTTGTCAGAATGCATGAGACATGTCAGAGTGGCACCTGGAGAAATACCCATCCCAGGTGATGAAAGGTGAAAGCATTCCACCAGGCATGTCGGATATCCCGCCCCACGTATTAGTGACCACCAGGAAGATCGCATTTTTAGTAGAAGATGCGTTAGTTCCTTTGTCGTTTATCCTTTACTTACAGGCATCCTTAAGTGGAAACTTCTGACAGTTTTTCAGCTGACACTTTGTGTTAGCTGGTCCTTCAATTTCAGGTGTTTTTTTAGTGTCCATAGAAAGTATGCAGTATGCATATATTAGCACGATTCTACATAGCTATCACCAAAAGATTTTCAACAATGAGTTGGTGCATTGCCATCGAACCAAACCTCGACTCGTGTTTAAACGCTGTCATGTTTCTTCCACCACCTCAAGAAGAGGAGTTCCCCGACCCATCACAGCTGAACAAGGACTGCTTAGGAAGCCTGAAGGCTTCAGTTGCAGAAGCTACAAGAGTTATTTGATGAGGGGTCAGATGAGTTTATATTGATGTGAGTTGGACGTGTCAGTGTTGTATCTGTTTTTTTCGTTTTTGTATTTTTCGTACTGCACCCATGTTTAACAGGCTAGGTTTGTCATCACTGTGAAACGTATCCTTGCAAGTGGTTCTCGAAACCTGTGCTGTCAATTCCATCGCTTCAATTGGAGCCTAGTGGTTGGGCGCAGAGCCGCATAGCAGCATGGCATTCAGTAAACACAGAAAACTGGAGGCTTGGTTCTATTCATTTGTGTGTGTTTTCTAACACTGCAAACTATCTTTGTACGGTTGATGTGTATTTCTTTATCTCTTTGTTTGTCTATCTATCTATCTATCTATCTATCTATCCATCCATCCATCCATCCATCCATCCATCCATCTATCTATCTATTTAGCTGTGCGAATGAATGACTTGCTGACTCTAGGGTGAACAT
The DNA here is from genome assembly GCA_000507305.1 of Breviolum minutum Mf 1.05b.01. Lineage (NCBI taxonomy): Eukaryota > Dinophyceae > Suessiales > Symbiodiniaceae > Breviolum > Breviolum minutum. The sequence goes on from DF239497.1 coordinate 285,729, forward strand.
GTCCCCACTGTTTGCTGAATGCTTGTAACGTAGACACTGCATAGAATTCCAGCAGCCTGGGCCATCCGCCAGGAGAATGAATGGTTCCAAGTAGCACTTCCTGTCTCTGAGCGAACAGCTCAATGTGGAGATTGGCGAATCTTCCCACATCTCAGCAATAAGGACGAGCTCCCAACCATTGGTAGATTTGTTCAAGGGTCTAAGGCATCATTTGGAATCAAAGCCTGGAGTTTTTCGCAAAAAAAGCCCGTCCAACAGGGGAAAAAAATCATACAACATGTGTTTGTAGAGGCTGAGAACTGCCCTGTCTAATTGGGGGATTCATTAATTCTATACAAATTATAATAGTTGCATATAATTGCTGATGCCAACTTTTGGGCAGAATTATACATTCGTTTTTGGAGGCTGAAAGGGTAGCCCAAAGTAGAAAATCATCACCGGCTATGAGGAGTCCTGGAGGCAGAGAATGGGAACACGGGCACAAGCTTTAGACACCTTTCTACAAAGGCACCTGGGTTTCTCTGCCGGTTTTTAGCTTGGAATGTGCGAAAAACATGGTGTTTGGGGGGGAAGTGTATAGATGAGAAGCTTGCTGGGATGATGATCATCATTGTTTCAGCCGAAGATGTATGATTGATAAGTGGTTTGGTTTTTTCCATTGGTTTGGTGGTTTGGATGATGGGAAGATGTTCGATATGGATTCACGATGAGTTACGAGAACACTTGGCCACAGCATCACAAGAGCTGGTTCCTTGCAAAACATTCTTTGCATTTTGCATCCACAGTATTTGTCATGAACAGTCGAAGTCACTTGATCACTTGCTTTCGTACCCATGTCTAATGTCAACTCAGGATTAGTCGAAGCCTGTGCTGTAATAATTTGGGGGGGTGCCATGTTATTGCAATCACTTTTCTATGGCCAGCATACCCCTTAATTTAATTGCAGTTTATGAGTCCATAGTGTAGGGCTGTATAGGGCTTTGACATTTCTCCCCTTGGGTTGACACTGTCAACTATCATGTGCCATCGTGACGTAAAGCTTTTCAGATATAAAGCATATTTTGGTATAAGATGGATACGATGATATAAACTGAACGATCTCTTTATTCAATTCCTTCATATTTCTTCATGTTTCCATCTTTTGTATTGGTCTTACAACCTCGAAAAAACCCTCAAAAGCGTTTTTTTTCCTTTCCGAGGCGAGACATCATGATCGATTCATGCCATGTTTGCAGTCGAAACGGTGCTGGGTGCCCTTCCAACTGGGCCGGTCATATCGCTGCTCCCACGCATTTCAAGGTGCGAAAAGCTAACGGCAAAACCCAATCAGAATGGAATGTGTTTGACATGATATTTGTTACACACATACTGAATATATGCAATTTTACATGGTATCTACATTGTGTCATGTATTTTAATGTATGCACCAATCACTAAGCTCATTTCATAATCCCGGTTAGTACGGTAGATAAGCAGAACTCAGAATAAATCCAACAGTCAGAAGCCGATTTCCAGATAGGACGTGTTTGATTATATAATATGATGTTCACAGTCCCGTACCACCTAACAAACACACTTATTTGTTGTGTCAGCACAAAACTAGCCTTCACATCTTGTCATGAGTCATGAGTCCATATATGTGGAGGCTGATTATTGTGCAGGTGTTTTTGTTTGGGGGGTTCTGCATGTTTTCGCACTTTACTCATTTGTTCCTCAATGCGTTTGGGGTGAGTAAGTTTTGAACAACATTCATCCGGGCGGATTGAAAACTTGAGCAAACAAAAATACCACTCACTCATGTATAGACTGAACGATCTTGGTCTCTACAAATTAGGGCTAGTAAATGTTAATGTGATATTTTGTATGTTATTTTTTGGTGCTAGCTTTTTCATGTCATGATCATATCATTACAAAAACGTCGGAGTTTTGATTGCAATTGGATGGTTGGATGTGCCACTGCAACTTGGGCAGTCGAAGGTTTGAATTCAGCCACTGCTCCGATGATTTGTTGATGATTAGGGGAAACCAATGCTTAATAAGCCAATAAGGCCTTATTTCTGGGGGCGGTACGTGGTGTGGGGGGGTAGGTTGACCAGTCATTATAGGGTTCCCTACTAAATTGACATTCTGCACACAAAATTTCTTACAATTTGATGAGTTTTTGTTGCATGGCTTTTGAAGGTTTGAACCCTGCGACGTGAAAAAACCATTTGATGATCTCAAAAACCAGGGATGTTTTTCGTTTGGATTTTTGTTGGTCAAGTTTTTGTTTAGGCAAAGTTTGCACTCCCAAATTTTAAACATGGAAACTTTGAAAATGGAGACTTTTAGAAGGGGAGACTTTTGAAATTCATTATGTATATTATGTTTTAGGTTCCATGGGAAATTGTAGTGATGTATATATAGTTTGATTTTCAAAAGATGAAAAGATGATAGTGGTGGAGCATTCGCGTACGGTCGCTGTACTTCGATGGGTACACAATAGCTGGATAGTTTGACTTTGAAATTCTCCTCTTAGAAGAGCATGGTGAAAATTCAAGTGAAATCATTTTGAAACTTTGCATGTTGACATTGTTTTCGCATAATTTTCACGATTCAATAAAGATGATCATCGCTGCCAATCCAGCATTCTGGCACAGGAGATTGGCAGAATTTGCAACGAGGGCCAGGCCAGCCTCAATGCTATGACTCCAAAAATTGCGTGTGGTTGGGTATCATTTTTTGTTATGCCCACCATATTCCGAATAATCAAGAAGGATTCTTTGGGAAGAAAAAACAGTTGAAACAAAAATTGGGTACTCTTATTGAAACTAACCTAGCAGCTGATAATGGATGGTTGGAAGACTGGTTCCCTTTTGGAATACAGATTTTCAGGAGCTATGTTGGTTTTTGGGGAGAGTAAGATAGATTTAAGACATTTTAATCCAAGAATTTCCTATGCAGTTACTGGCTGGATCCCAATGGGAAAATTCGTGAATAAACATAGGCCCCCTGATTTCTGCCAATGAATCCAGGTGCTACGAATATGTTTTGTGTCCAGATTTTCAGGATTCTTAAAGTTAGTTATATGATTTACAACATGTATAGATGAAACTGTTGGTGGAAGAAATCCTTCACCAGTTGGTATGCAGTTTTTTTTCATTATTTGCAGGGTTTTACACATCCCAGGTGGTGCAGGGTTTCTTCCATCAGCAGTATTTTGAAAAGATAAAAATATATAAAAAGCATGCGCCTATGTATACTACTATAGTTTCATATTTGCACACTTCTACGCTTTAAAAGCACCAAAGTCGAATCCTTCGGTCCTTCAACAACGAGGACATCGACCATCTGCAGAGGGATTGGTGGGAGATTTGGCATATTCGGGGAGGCCGAAACCCGGGGATCGATCTGGGATGAGTTTGGGATTTGTTGAAAGACAAATTGGTTGAAAGCCTGGCAGTTGAGACCCAACACCTACATCAATTGGTGGCAGTTGCCTACTTCGATCTTTGTTCGGTAAAAAGAGGGATCGGCCAAAAAAGGGGGAAAACCATGGTGTATGCTCAGATTATAGGATGATAGGATGAGCACCCCCTGCTGGTGGGGTGGAAGCTCGGAGGGGCTGGCTACGAGTTCACGGAATATTTAAATATATATATATAGATATGTTTGTATATATATGTATGTATATATTTACAAAAGTATCAGTATATCTTTATATAATTGAGGGAATTGGCATATTTTTTATGTTTTTGAATGATCATATTTAAGATAACAATATCTATTGATACATCAAATCTTTCAAGCTTGTGAGACTTGGGTGAATCATCTGACCAATTTGCAGGTGTGTTCGCGCTGGGAGGTATCCAAAACTTCATGATAAGCGTTGAACATTTCAATTTGTGAAGGAAAGAATGGTGATTTATTCATCAATGTTTCATCAAAACTGATGCATTTTGGCTAATCGTTAGTTCACTTATTCACTTTTTTGCGAAACTTTGGTGTGTTTCATTCCTCAGTGACATTGGTGCACATTTTTGGGATCCCAAAAACGCACAAAATGAGATCTCAGGCGCCATTCTTTTCAACCATATAGACGGCCAGATCTACATGTGCAAAGGCCATAATATGGATCAGGGATGATCAGGGGCAGTTTGACGTTTGTTTCGGGTCTTGTTTGTATGTTTTTGTTACTCTAAATTTCATGTTATTTTCGTTTCTCAACTGCCATTTGATGGGCGTTGTTTTTGGACAAATGCAAAAACTAGTTGCTGCGTGACTGTGTGGATGCCTTTATATATACATAATAATATTACATCATTTTTTATATGTATATATTTTCTTTACATATCAATATATTTGCCTGAGCTTGCTGTTTCCCGAATGGTCCATTAAAAAATATGCGGTTTCAATTACATGTTTGTTATTACAGCTTCACGATGGGCTCGAAGCATTGGCATGAGTAGCTGGAGGGGTTTGACCGATTCACTGGCATATTCGACTCCCCCCATACCTACGTGAGAAGAGAACCAATCTTCATTCACATCGATATGTTAGTTTTCGCCTATGTGTGTACGTCATTGTACGTCCACTAAGTAATTTCTCCACTGAGATTGTCTCTGTTTTGTTGGTCTAATTCATCGAATATTGAGCCCCAGACGGGGCTTGTTTCATTGGAATGATCCATACTGTCCGTGCAATTTGCCCATGGCTGGTATGATGATTTGGGAATACCAACTGTGAAGAGTCTACTAAAAAGGACTTGGTGGTGGTAGTGGTAGTGGTGGTGGTGGTATTTTTAAGAGGAGTAGTAGTAGTCGCAGTCGCAGTCGCAGTCGTGGCCGTGGCCATGGCCGTGGCCGTGGCCATGGCCGTGGCCGTGGCCGTGGTCGTTGTCGTTGTTGTTGTTGTTGTTGTTGTTGTTGTTGTTGTTGTTGTTGTTGTTGTTGTGGTTGTTGTTGTTGTTGTTGTTGTTGTTGTTGTTGTTGTTGTTTTATCATTATTACTCATATTTGTGTTGTTTCAATTTCGTCAAAAGCAGTTCCCAGGGGCCAATCTGTGATGCAGCTTGCCCCAAGATTTGCCAGGAATGAAGTCCCCTCCGTTGCCTTTTGGTGCGATTGTTCAGTGCCTGGGTTGATTGAAATTTGGGATTGACGACCTTCCAAAGGCATGTGAGAAAAAACGCACCACCAACCGGTTGTTGTTCCAATTTAGATGGAAACTTGGGGCCAACTTCAGGTGTGAAAAACATAGAATATCAAGATGCTTTTTGGTTTTGTGGAGTTGATTTGATACTTGGAGCATAATTGGATGTCGACGATAATAATTTCCCTGTATTGGTGGGTACATATTCATTTCCTCAATGATTGAGTTCGATGCCAGGCAGATTTCCTGGGCGTGCATCGTTATTTCCATGAATCTCATGTAAATCCAAAAATAGCGTGTATGCACAAAAAGTCTCACTCCCTGTTGATTTTTTATACTTAGTCCATTATTTACCATGTTTTGTCTATCCCAACTGATGCAAGATATCTTCAATAAACAACACTCCATCGGATCGCATGCTATCCCCAGGCGGTCTGGCTACGGTGTGGCATCAACTCCGGCCCTTACCAATGGCCCCTGCAGTGTGTCTACACACAACATGTCTTCATGTATGAGCATCTTGTTTTTGGAGGAGTTGGGAAGATTTTTGAAAGAGTCGGGACTTTTTCCGAAAACAGCGGGGGGTGTTGCAACGTTCCACATGATTTGAACAACTTTCACATATTGAAAAAAACTTGAACCCCAAGAATATGAACTGAAAGAAGGGGAATCAACCTGACTTTTGAAATGAAAAGGACAGGAGCTATGACAGTTTAAGGCTTATAGATTTTCGTTGGAGGACTCAACGGCCCGCCATCCTAAACATATAGATAGAAAAACCTTGTTGGGTACAGTTTTTTTCAGACACATTTTTTGTTGGTCAAGTGGTCTGTACCAGAAAGGTCGAAACTCAAAAGCGTTTCCCCTTAGCAATTCGACCTCTTAGTTTTCGATTTCGAGGGTGTTTCTTTTCGAAAGATGCGGAGGAAGGGTTTTTTCATTTCATTTATATAGATGAGATATGTGTTTGGGTCACTCAGATTGGGGAATTCATGTAATTTGCACCATTTGATTTAAGTCTTCTTAGTTCAAACATAGGGAATTAGGGATGTGATGTCAACCATGCGTTTCTTGAAAGTCAGGCATCAATCGAGAATTCCTAAAGTGAACAATGGACACGCTACATTCTGACACACACACACACACATATATATATATATATATATATACAAGTTGCTTCAGGAAGCATCACCCCTGATTCTTGGGAAAATAGCCGTGTATTATGGTGAGTAGTTTAAGATATTGGCGTCCAGGCGTCCAATTGGCAGGAACTTGATGCAAAGTGAAAGTGTTTTGGTTTGAAGTTGTGTATCATGGCCACGGACAACAAAAAACACCTGCAAGAAAGTTCGGAATATTTTTTCATATGCTGAATATATATATATATATACATATACCTTTTTTTGTGTATATACATTTAGTTTGATTGGTAATATCAGTGTTTCACGGTGTTGTCAGACTTATTGATATGTTTTTGTTTGAAGCCTAGATAAAAATAGAGACTTAAATGAACAATGATTTTGAGTAGATCATGATGTTGTTTAACATGGTAGAGAAGTCAGCTGTAAACATGACCATTCCCTGTCTCCACGCGTCCATTTTGAGGTCAGATGCCTTCGTCTTCAGGCAATCCAAAACAGGAGTTTTGGGTGAAGCTCTTTCTCACACAATCATGGAAGCGGAAAACTACTGTATCCCCCAAAATAAAGGGAAACTAATATATACTAATATCGGAGTGACCCAAAAACTTGACTTCCATGATAATCATGATATATGGGAGGAAGGATATACACCAATTGAAAATGTCCAAACGGCTTTCCAATAGCCGAAGCCGAATCACCCACCATTGAATTGGAAAATCAGGGACGACGCCATCCACCTCCATGATTTTGGTGGCTTAAAAAAGATGTTCCCTCCCTGAAACTAACAGCGAGTTTACCCCTGAAAATTGATGCTTGGAAGATGATTCATCTCCTTTTGGGGCTTGGCATGGCTTGGCCTTTTTTCAGGGGGCGAACGAACTGTTAGTTTCAGGGAGTATCATTTTCCATGGGCGTTTTTGGGTGGCCATGGTGTTGGTTCATTGGACGCAAAACCCATACGATTCCAGTTTGTTCAAGCTGCCTGAAGAGCTTTTTTTGAGCAATCTTCCACGGGTTTGGAAAAAAGATGACACCAAATATGAGTTCAAAAACAAACATTTGGGCAAAGAGACCTATATGCAATTTGATAATATTTTTACGGATGTAATATGTTTCTATACACAAACATTTTATATATACATGTACATATATATTATATATATTTTACTATACAGATTTGCATTTAATGAAAAAACAAGGAGTACACGTTCATTCACCTCCACCTTCCATCAGTCTTTTTTCAACGGTTTAAACCACCGCCCTTTTTTGTTGTTGAAGGGATTTTTCCCGAGTCGTGTGATTTGTGTTTTTTTCACCTCCAGTATATTTTTTCAATTGGGCTGAACCACCAACTAGTCATCTATGTGCAACTAAATGTTTTACCTAGTTTTCAAGGATGTTGAGGGGAGAGGAGGCACGGCGGACGGCGGACACCTAAACAACTCCCGTTTGAAACCACCAACTACCATGGGAACCCACAACCTTCATTTTTTTGGGGTTATAACCCATACTTTAAGGGTTTAAAACTTAAAACCATCATTTTTCACGGTTTTGGGGTCCAAAGGTAGCTAGTATAAATACGGCGTACCCGATTTGTGGCAGACTGGAACATCCGCCCCGATGCGATCGTCGAATCGTCGAATTCGATGATCGGCAGGGTCTTGGAGTATACCTGGACGTTCTGGCGGACACAACCGCTACATTGCAACTTGATATGGTCAACTATTGGGATTTGGGTAGGAATGATGAAACGTTTGGGGTGCATTGACACAGTAGTGAAGTGCGAATGGGGACTCTGGACTCAGACAGTGTGCTTGGGGTTTTCAAAGTGGTTTTTGTTTGATGGACCTGGTTTTCGAGTGAGACTGCATCTTGTGTGGGTAAAGTGGGTGTCAACATTCGCAGTATCCATACCCCAGCGCGGGGTACAGCAGACCACACCTTGAAGCTGTTGAAGCTGAAGCTGAAGCTGTATGACATGGGTTGCATTCTGACCAGACTTGTGGTTTGTGTCACCTTATTTCGTATGTATGTTTTTACATATGTACACATACACATAACACTGACTGACCTCCACCCCACTGAAATCAAATAATACACCGCCCCAGTGAAACCGAGGATATTCTTCCCGAAGCCAATAAGTCGCTTGGCAGCTTCCAACCAGCGCTTCCCCTCAATGCCGCTGTATTTCCACGGGGTTCTGGATGAACTTCGAAAGGATGCGAAAGGTATTTTTGATCATGTGGAGAATCCACGTCGGCATCGGAGCCACAAAAACAAAACCTGAAAAACTTTCCACAAAAGTTTTGAAGATGTCAGAATTTGGTATCAAAAGTTCGCAAAAAGGATGAGCTCCTTAATTTTGAGAGGTTGCAAAACACTGAAAACCATGGTGCTGAAAATGACATTTAAAACTGTCTTGTGCTGAACATATTTATCATAATTGTCAGTTCATCAGGAGGTCACCAGCGTCAGTGATTTCATTAGATTGTTTTTTTTTGATGTGCATTATTTAGCATGTTGGGGTTGGCAAAATTGACCTTATCAGAATGAAATTGATAGCACGAGCTTCCAAGACAAGTTTGCATGTGAGATGTCATGCAATATATATACTTCATTAAAAGGGCAGCGCACCAAATGGATGGTTGGTAAGTGATGTTTTTCTCCAGAGTGATTCTTGGCTTCCATCTTAGGTTTAGGGATGGATATACTTGGAGGTTTGGGCAGATATGCAAAATTTATGGACAATCTTAGATTATCAAGTGTTGGTTAGACATTTCAATGATATGAATCCGGGCCTCCTGTTTTGGATATATACTGTACATTTTACATATACCATCATATATCCTCCCTGAAACTGACAGTTCGCCCCTGAGTCACTAGGGCAAACCCCAAAAGGAAACAATCGTATTCCTTTCCCATCCATTTTCAGGGGTAAACTCGCTGTTAGTTTTAGGGAGTTTACATAGTTATATTAATCATGGAGTTGTTGATTCCAACAGGCAAAAAAAAAGGGTCAAAGTTTGCAAGGCTTCTTCACAACGGCCTTTTGCGTTTTGGCCAACTTATTTTAAAACCTCCCTGAAACTTAAAAAAAAAACTCGCACGGACCTATCTCCGGAGAGTTGACTTTTTGGGACCCCAAAAAAGGGGCCCAACTCATCTGAACCAACCAACCGCCTGGGATCCCCATGGCGAGAGTCGCGCGTCGCTACATCCCACCGAGATGGTATAAGTATCGGGACCACGTGGGCATCCCAACGCAAAAAGGCCAGGGTCCCAGTCACAGGGCCGTGGTGATCCAAATCGTGTTGGAGGGGATTTCCCGTGGATGACCTTTTGTAAGAGGGGTCCAAGTAGAAAGCAAAAGCATGCAAAAAAAGGCACCCCAAAAAAGAGGTGGGATGAAAACAAGGAACAGGAATCCCAGCTCAAAAGGTCAAAAATGGCCGTTTTTTCTTTCAGGAACCAACTTTTATTCAGATCGAAAGTTTGTTTTTTTACAGCACAAATTGATTCTGTTGAGGCAAGGATGAAGAAAAAAACAACCTTACAGCGATCCAACTTGGATTTTTTCCAATTTTCTGGCCTACTCTGATCCTGGTGGTTTTAGACCAAAGTCGGGAACAAACACTACTGCCAGGTACCCCCCAATGTATCCCACATTTTCTTTCCTTGACACTTCCAGAGGTAACAACCAGGATGGTCTCCTTGGTACTTTCAGCATGTCTTTTGGGTTCCTTACCGCGACAAGGTGGAGATTACACCAGCTGCCAATGGTTGCAGAGCAAAGGAAATTGGAAAATCGCCATGAAGGTCAAATTGTTTTGGTTTACTGTAGATGTGGGGGTGGAAGGTGTTTCATCCGGTTGATATTTGGTTGATGATCTAAGGCCTGAATTGGAGCACATTGAGTTGTCCTGAAGGACATAGTAATCTTTTGTGTGTGTGTAGATTGTATATTTATATATATATATACCTTTGGTAAGCTAACATGTTCAAAGGGTCCATTTTTCATTGCTATGCTAGATTACCGGAGTGTATATGATGCGTCATGTTTTTTTCACTTTGGGCATATGTTCCTGGCGTGTCTCCTTCTACACAAAGGGTCTATCAGTCCATCACTATATCATGTATATCATGATCCTTTATCACAAATTAAGCTGATCAGCAGTTGCGAAAATCATCTCAAATCAACCTTCATCACTTCATCACTTCATCCTCACCAGATTTCTAAGTTCTAAGTTCTAAGTTGGAAGGAAATGTTAATGGATTCAGGGCGATACGTCCAAAGCTGACCACTGGGATGAGGGTTGGAGCCGTTTCGAGCGAAAAAGTTCTTCAAAGCGTACTTGTGATCCAAATTTACGCAGGCTAATCCTTATTCATCACTCCCATCAAGCCAATTCTTCCGAGGAGTTCATATGAATCCCCCCTCCCCCCAAAAAAAAGCCGATATTTGTTCATGTTTGGTTATTGTTTTTGTTGTGGTTTTTGTTGTTGTTGTTCTTGTTGTTTTTGTTTTTGTTGTTGTTGTTGTTGTTGCTGTTGCTGTTGCTGTTGCTGTTGCTGTTGTTGTTGTTGTTGTTGTTGTTGTTGTTGTTGTTGTTGTTGTTGGTGGTGGTGGTGGTGGTGGTGGTGGTGGTGGTTGTGGCGATTCCCGAGAGGCGACTGCAGATGTCTTGGGAGACATTTTGCAACAGTTTCAGGCACCTTTTGATAGTTGGGAACGAGAGGAACTCGGGTATAATGTAGGGAGAACTCTCCATGATTTTCCTTCAATGTATGTCTTTCGCATTGATGCAAAAAATCAATGTAGATAACAATGACAACAACATGTATGAACTGATCTGAAATATTTTAATACGCATCAATTTGAAGGAATGTCGTTATTTGTGTGCTTTCCCTCCTACCACTTGCCGAATTCCTAGTTTTTTTTCACTACCTTAAAATGTTGTTCACCAGATTTTTGCCCTGCAGATCTATCCCGACTGCTGCTTCTGTCCGACGGCGGGGGATTTCCCGGGGCATTTGCCCGCGGAGAAGCATTTCAAGAATCTGGCGCAACGTCGCCTGGTAGAGCGATCGTGCAGAAGGTTGACGGGCATACAATTCATCAAAAATAGCTGAGGTTGGAGGGCAAATGTTAAGAATATATAGTTTGTTATATGTAGCTATAGGTTAGTCTGTATGATGACATTTTGGAAGTAGAGCTAGACCTTTTTGTTGGCAATGTCAACACTGTACCCCTTGATGTTTATTTCTGAAGTTGATTTTTGACGGCAACCAAACGATGGTGTCAGTAGTGCAACCATTTTGAAACCACTTCCAAGGATGTACACTGGATGCATTCCCTTTGAAAGCCTTTCAATTCATTGTGGTATTTTTTCACATTTCATTACATCATTCCATGTCATTTGCAGCACACCAGTCATACCAAAGTCATACAGGTCCTTTTCCCACTTGGTTGAGAATGAAATTGCCTCATATCAAACACTGAAACCTTTGTAGTCACCGATGTCGAAACGTTGCAACTAAGACCTCCTTCCTGGTCAGAGCATCGTGGCAGCTCCTTGATGTCAACTTGGATATTTTTGTTTCTGTCATTTTTCAAGGTGGCGGTTTCAAATATGTTTCTATTTGCACCCCTACACTGGCGAAATGATCCGATTTGACTAATACTTTGCAAATGGGTTGTTGAAACCACCACCTAGTGTTTTTTCTACATTTTTAAGTGTCCTGTTTTTGTTGCAGAACATCAGGCTAGATTTGCTTGGTGAGCAAGTGGAGAAATAGGTTCCAGGATCACCCTATTGGTTGATTAAGGGGTATACTGTATACTACTCATGTTCTTTTTGAAGGAGCAATTTACTGATTTCATACTCTTGTGTATAAGATATCTACATTAGTTGGGCTGGTGATGTTTTAGAGTACCACACGAGATTGAGTGATTGCATACAGAAATAATTACCATGGAATGCCATCGAATATAAAAACATGGTGCAAGACATTGCAAGACTACCTCCATCAACACTTTGTGTTAGATTGGCAGTACATTACTTATACATTCCTATACCATTCGCACGCAATATCTTACATACACTACATTCTACATCTTTCAAAATTGCACTATATTATTTACCATACACGATATGTTAGTGATTTGTGATGTTTCTTTTGCTCTCCCTGCTCGGTTCAAGACCATGACTTCTTTTCTTCTTTCACATATTTGCCTAGATGACAACATGTTAGTTCTAACATGTTGCGGAAAAAGCAGCAGTTTGTATCACAGCAGTACTGTTGATGGTTCAAAAGTCCGGCGATCAACACCTTGAATATATATAAATCTAAATGTATATACATCAAACCTGGTAAATATTGGGATACTTATGATATCAACTGGTGATCCCCGGATTTCTGAACCATCAACTACGTATAAACTCCTAACACCGTGGTACCTTCCCGGAAGCGAAGTCTCCAAACGGTTTGGACTTCGAAGGTTGCCAAGCAGCCACAGTTCACATGTGAATGGAAGGTACCAGGTGCCTTGGTGATGCAATGGTCAGGTATACATATCCATAGACATGTCTCTTTGGAAATGTTCAATTTATGTAGGCATTTTATAGCATTGATAGTGTGTGTGCATGTTTTTCTTAAGAGGGGCATGTCATATATTGTGTTTGCTGTAAGAATTTCATTCTACCTTTGGTGTGTGCCTTTTCGGTCTGTAAGCATGCCAACAGACGAGCATTTGGAGTATGACTACAATGGTCAGTCATGAGATGAGGAATAGAAAAAAACACGGGCACGGTGAACAGAAAACATATACACCGTTTTTGTGTCTGTGTCCCAAAGCGTACATTGTCATCAGACAAGCCAATCAATGAACATAGACTTTTTTCAAAAACATCTCAATGTCTATGCATGTTTTTCTCGTGTAATGGCATTCCCCTTCAACTTCAACTCCTTTTGCTTGCCCCCCCCCAAAAAAAAAACAGCACAAGTTTTTCCCCCAGTGCTTCGTGCTAAGCTGAAAAGCTGCAGGTGGTGCTATCCGTTGGTTTCACATCACAGGGATGATTCTGCTATTGCGAGGTGATCCTTCCATGGCCCCACCAGACATTTGGCATAACTTGGAGCCAAGTCAACCCCCTCCCTTAGCCTTGCCGGCTACGGGCAATGGCACGGCGCCGGCCTTGGGTCAGATGGGGATGGCAACCAATGGATACAGCCATCCACCGAATGGAAATCAGACCAATGGACACCAACCTATCGTTGCACAACAACCAGTGATACCTAACGCGCACTACACACCAAATGGGGGCCCTCCATCACCGGCACAAGCGGTACAGATGGGTTGCACCAATGGAGTGGGTCACCAAGCAGTACAACAAGGGCAAAGACCTTTGAGTGAAGGTGAATTTTTTTGGAGGAATCGCTGTGTGACTTGGTGGTCAATGGGAACTTTTGTCGCATTTGTGTGTGGCAAAATTGTACAGAATTGATTGCAAAATAAAGATAGCTGCAACTTTTACAATGTTGGAAAAACAGAGGTATACAGTATACAATTGGCTTGAAGAGTGAAGGATTCCTATCATATATTTTGATTCAAAACGGATGATTTGGGGTGTTTGATTGTGTTTAGAATTCTGTATTTGCATGCAAGAGATTGCACGATATGCATATACTATATACCAACGTATGAAGAAAAATACGTATTCGTATATATATATATTTTTATGAGTAGTATATACCTATATGTTTATATCATATTGTTAATGTATGTTGCAGTTGCATTCAGATCGTATTTCTATGAAGTTTGTTGAATTTGCATTTGTCGTTTGCAAGTCCCATGCCGCCATCTCGAGAGAAATCAGGTATCACAGATGATACACATGTCTGTGTCCCTATATATAATGAATGCATATATTTTAATTTTACAATACGGTATGTTTTGTTTTATATTCTTTAAATGCATGCATATCCTTTCGCAATCTCACATGGCAATGGCAAGTCCCATGGTTTCCAAGAAATTAACCGCTAGATAAAGATTTCTCATTGCCATGGCTATCTGCCAAATTGAGTAACATGGTGGCTACACAAAATCGACACATCTTTGACCAAAAACCCGGAGCCATCTCTTCATAAAGATCATCTAGGTGGTGGTTTCAAATATTTTTTATTTTCACCCCTATTTGGGGAAATGATCCAATTTGACTCATATTTTTCAGATGGGTTGAAACCACCAACTAGTCATGCTTCCAGCACTGCTCACATGAGTTTCCCTAGGGATGTCACGCTGCGAGGCTTGTTTTTTCGTTTTCTAAGGAGCAGAGCCCCGAAGCCATTGTTCAACAATTGACCAAATTCCAGATCCCTGCGGAGGAGTCCCGTGTTCCATGGGGAAAATGACAGGGTCAGGAAGCCCAAAAAATCACCAAAGAATGTCAGGATAGGTGTGTTTGTAAATGGTGTTCTTTTTTGTTGTAATCATTTTTGGTTGTCCAACCAAAAATCTCAATTCTACGATAGCTGGAAATCCATGACAAGAAAGACGTTTGAAGAGGAGAATTCTGATGTGGTCATATCATTTATATATATATGGTGATGGGACCCATGACCTTGTAGAACTTTAAATGAAGAAATCCCAAGCAATCACCTGGGATGTCTAAAACCCTGTAAATGATCGGATAACCTATCTATCAACTGGTTAGCCGGATTCTTTCCATCAGTACCTATATTAGGTGATGGTTTTAAAAGCAAACATGTAATGCATTACCCCTACCTGTGAGAAAAAAAACATGTGGAAAATTATTTGTTTCATGTCTTTTGGAACCATTAGGGTTGAAACCACCACCTTTATATAGTCATTATTTGATTCCTTTTTTTTTTTGGATTTGGTCCTTTTTTGTGTTCAACCAAAAGGACGGTGAAAAAGACCGCAACCTTGGGTCCCAATAGCCTCACAAATGATGGGATAAACGAATAACCTTACCCAAAAAAAGTCCCGTTTGTGTATCAAATTTCACCCCTTGGGGAGGGCAAAGTTGTTGAGACTCGTGGAGGATTCGTTCGTAAAGTACAGTATGGCCATCAACAGGTGATGGTTTGGAGCACCGTTCCTGAATCTTTTAATGGACACGGACTCCAGTGACTCTTTTTTTTTGAAGGAGATTGCATGCAGCATTTGTGGCATTTCCTTCACTTCCCTGGACCAGCTATTTGTCAAGTTGTGAATGGCTGGGACTTGGGACCTGGACAGAGTTGGGGGGAACGAAAAACCCTCAAGAACATAGCTTTGTTGTTGGCGATCATTATATACAGTTTTTGAGACCCAAGTCCATTTGCAATTTGTGATTATTATAATCAATTATGATATATATTTATATATAATTTGTTTAACTTTATAATGACAGGCGACATATATGGAATCATGCAATGTATACAAATATGGTATATAAAAGTAATTTCGGCTATTGGTAATTCGAATGTGTAATTTTCTGCAGCTGTCACAATTTTTGCTGCGACCACGAGTCATTTGCCAAGAATCTGACAAGGCGGATCAAGTTTCCGGAGTTCAATTGCCTGAAATAACTGGTGCCAATGAGTCCTCAACCATATGCCAATGTGGCCATGGATTGTTCAATCAATGATTGGGGAGGGGCCCAGCAGCTACTTAAAGATGTTTCAAATTCATGTTGTTCTTTTCATGTTTGAACCCTTTTTTTCTCATAGTTTCTTTGTACCATTCGTGGCATTCCACTTGCAGATGGAACCCATCAAGCCTCACAAATAACGGACCTACCTAACTCTAGGCATCTCTTTTTTCCTCCTTCAGTAATTATGCCATGTGTTTTGTTTGTTGTTGAATCCATTTCTTTGGTCCAAAACGGAAAAAAACAAATCAACTTGGACTTCTGAACGGCCCGGGGCCCCCTGTGGGTCAGTCCAAGGATCGTTGGAGTCGTTAAGGTTGAATGGTTCATTTGTCAGTTTATCACTCAGGTTGAAGGATCATTTGGAGACAAAGGAGCACTTCCAAAATTTAACCAGCAAAGTGTCTTGGCTTTCCAACAAAAAAATCAGTGAGGAACATGGTGGTTTATCGAATCTTTTGGTAGGATTCGTTTTTTGCGGAAAAAACTGCATGGGATGGGCAACGCCCACCTGAAAGGGAATGTTGAAAGTAAAAAGTCATTCAAAGTAGGGCTGGTTCTTAGTGTCCCAATTATTTAGAGGCGGGGTCAACCAAAGTCATTGAGAAGGAAATTGTTTTTCATAGGACGTTTGATGTTTTTTTGCGTAGTTTTGTGTAGGCTATCCCACTTTATAGTCTTAAGTTATTTTTATCTTTGCTTGAAAGTATCTTTCTTGTATTTTGTATATGTAATCTGTTTTATTTTTTCTGCTCTTTCCACTGGCCAACAGCATGAGAATCATACAATCAGAAACCAAAAACCATTGATCCACTGCCGTGACTTTGTCAAATGTTTGCCCTTATTGAAACAATTGATACGCAGAACCATTTTTAAGCCATTTTGAAAAGACCAAAACTTGAAGGCCACTTTGGGAGAGTTTCCTGGGAGACGGGCCATGTGCCATGTCAATCTCCTTTTGAGGGAGTGTCCCCAGCTGGGCATGCCACCAAAAACCAAAAGAAAATCCTTGAGCACAAAGGCAGGTTTTCCTCAATCTCCTTGGGCTGATCGTGTACGACTTCGACAACACTTCCATAGCGCTTTCGGTGCGGATCAAAATGGGGGGAAACGGATTTGACATGAGTGAAGCCTGGAAAACAGGGTGTCGATGTTAACATACCACACTAGTAAAATGATGTAAAATATAAGGTTTCTACAAGGCTCGGAGGCTCGGCTCGATGAATGATTGAACTGTACGATTCGTGAGAATAGGTAACGAGGGGTTGCGTTGAGACCATGAATCCCACGAGTTGCCTCCTGACGGAGTCCCTTTGTAAGACGTGTGTTCGTGTAAGAATTTGCTGATGCATGTTCAACTGCGGCGCAGATAGCAAAACAAAGCAGACATGTAATATATGAACATCGTGATGTGCTGCTGCCTAACGTATTTCCACCACCGGATATTTTACTTGCAGTACTACATCAGGCATTCCTGTAAAGTAATCAGAGCACAATTATACTGTAGCATCCGCCGACGGGACTTCAAACTATGTTTATTTTGTCGCTGAAGAGTGTGCTTGGAACAAGGAGACGACATTCAATAGGCTGAGCTGATGGTTAGCTCAGTTTTTTTTGGTGAATTGTGGTCATCA
The DNA here is from genome assembly GCA_000507305.1 of Breviolum minutum Mf 1.05b.01. Lineage (NCBI taxonomy): Eukaryota > Dinophyceae > Suessiales > Symbiodiniaceae > Breviolum > Breviolum minutum. Next base: position 303,291 of record DF239497.1, read on the forward strand.
GAAGACTAGTTTCTGTTTAGGACCCAGATTTTTGTTGGGGGCGTTCGAGGTCTTTGGATCGATTGAGTTGAAGATTTCGACGTTTCGACTCTCGACCTGTCGCTCTCCCTCCCCTTTTACAGAGGTGTATGTGGACGCATAGACCCTGCACATTTCACACTCACCACACACACCTACAGTATTCGCAGGCAGCAACCTTTTCGAGTTTTCCATATATTTTTCCTACCACGATAGCAGATTGATTTGACCCAGCGAGGCCATGGCCTCTATGACAAAGACCAAGATTGATCTTGAGATCTGGAGAACAAATGGACAATTTTCCTGCCAGAGAAAGCCATACCATGAAACACTTGTGATTTTAAGTGCTTTTCACCGAAAGTTTCAGGTACCTGTCACATGGAGGTACACTGAACCTGATGTGACAATCTTGTGGGTGGGTTTTCGCTTACCTATAAGCATTACATACAGCTTATATAGGTGAGGATTCCTCCATTTTAGGTACCTGACTCCATTTTTTGGGTGAACTTTTGCTATTGAGCACCCACGAATCTACCAGCTGGCTTCAAAGATGGTTGACGTCATTTCCTACCCGGACCAAAATAGAGAAGAGTTTGACCCATATTTGACTTGAAACATCGATTTGACAACTGGATTGAAACTTGATATCAACCATGTGGTCTTGCAATTGTTCTTGAGATAGCACTTCTTCAAACACGTTGTTTCCCTTGGTTTCAGGTGCTCGAATGACCTTGGACCACCTGAGTTTGAACCTGTACCATGCCACCAATTGAAGGTCAATAAGGAGGCGTTTTTTTTTGGGATTGTTTAGGGCTGTTGCCGGGGTTTGCCAAATTCGTGCACAGTAAAACAATGTAAAACATCGATTCATTATTTTGAAGGGAACCGTTTTTTCTCCTTCATTACCCACTGGTTTTCCACTGTTTTGGCAGGAATCTTAGGGATTGTTATCTATTTGGTTGTTTGATTTTTTTTTTAACCCTGAAAATTTGGGGAAGATTTCCAATTTGAATATTTTTGAGATGGGTTGGTTCAACCACCAACTAGTTAGTAGGGATTATTATGATTAGTTGGAGAAGAGATCAGCAACATTGAGACCTTGATATAAGATCCAAGATCCGTGGCCAATGAACACATCAGCCCTAAAGCAACAGGGGTATATATTATAATATCTATCTATATTTTTATTTACCAAATATATATACATATTTGTTTACATGCGGACAATACCGTAGCGTAACGATAACAAAAGAGTTGGTCATGATCCTCATTTTAGAATTACAACACATTGCAACTACAAAAGAAAACTATCATACATACTGTCCGTGAAAATCACAGTGAATATACAAACATTTTCACGATGGTGTCCGATAGTGTTGCTGATGTTGACAAAAGATGCTAAGTTGGGAAGTACTGTGATTTTGTAAGTGGTCTAGTGTTTGCCCCGGGACTGAGTGCCTTGTTGCATATCAATTTATCCCCAAATATGTTTGTTCGATTTATCATGTAATTTTTGAACGATCGAGCTTATGATTGACGCATAGGTCTGTACAGGGAACTGTGAACTGTACCTTGTAAGTATTTCAACGGATTTGCACAAGAGGAACGCAAGACAGTGTTTGCGACTGTCAGGATATTCCTTTTTAGCAAAAGCCATCAAAAACCTGGATCCTTACCATCCTGACAACGAACATTGTCATTTTACAGGTAGCTATGTATGGAGATGATGTTCATTCAAGCTTAATTTTGAAAGCATACGTTGGTTTTTTTAAAGTGTCCTCAGTCTTTTGGGGACTTCATCTGAAGGTTTCTGATATGTTCGGCCTGCCCCACATGGCAGGTGCCGATCCATCCACACTGAATGGTGGCAGGTGGCGATCGTGGCAGCTGTTGAATTGAAGTGTTTTCGGCCCATGGGTTGAATCCTTCACATCAGAAACTCAGATCATGAATTCTTGTCGTCACGACAAATTTGTTTCAATCTTTTTTTCGCACATAGATGATCATACTGTTGATGGTTCAGAAATCCCAAACAACCACCTGGGATGGTTAATTTAACATTAAAACACTATAAATAATGGGAGAATGATCATCCTTGGTGGTTCGCCGGATTTTGTCAATCAACGTCGTATGGTACCTTTTTTTGTGTGTACAAATGACGCGGAATGGAATCGCCAGAGCTGGCCGAGCTCAAACCGATGGTAGGAACCAACGGGATTCCCTTGGGAATCGAAACGTTGGGAACCCGCGGGAAAAAACGCGAAAAGAGGCCGCAAAAAAAGAAAACGACGCTGGGAGGTGCTTTTCAAAAAAAAAATGGTGGGTTTTGAAATAGGTTGAGATGAATATATTGTTTGCAGAGGATGCTAAGAATATATATATTTTTTTTTCAAAAAGATTTATATATATATATACATACAATTTTTTGTAAGGTGATACTAGGTGTTTTTAATCTAGAGTGTGCTGAACTTGCTCCGAACCCTTTGCATTTCACCGCAGGAGAGGAGTTGTCCTTTCGTTGATTTGTAGCTGTTAAGTAGTTAATGTTTTTCTGATATTTTCTGATTTGGAATGATGGCCGTTTTTGCCGCGGAGAACATGGGGGAAAACTAAGGCACTAGGGAAGGTGCATTTCCCGGGGAAGCAATTTGGATACCTGAGAGTCGCGTTAAAATCGGGTACTTTAGTTCTGGATAACATCATTCCAGTTACCGGATGGACATCATTGAGATTCAGCTTGAGGATACGCCGGATATATCAGTTTGGAGGATTTGTCAGTGATGACTCATGCTTTCAAACCATCTTGGGGTGGTTTATGTATTTAGAAAACGCTTGTGAAATGCTCAATGTCAAGGATATAGAAGATGAGTACCTTTTGCAGATCCAAATGCGTATAGATGTTTTTGACCAATCCCAGACTCTCCAAAGGATCCCATGCTGCAGGGCGTATGTCCTATGTGCAGACATTCCCTACCATGGGAAGTTTGACACGTTCAATGGTATTCCATCATATCTCGGGTTGGTATGTAAAATTCCGGAAGTTTAGTTGGCAGTTGGCGGCCTGCTTTTTTGGAGGGCGCAAATATAAATGTTCCTTTCCTAGGTCCTAGGCTTCTCCATGCTGCAAAAGGGACTGTCATTTTGGTGGGCTGTGGTGCACTCCACGAAACCAACATGTTCTTTTTTTGGGGGGAGGTTACCTAAAAAGTTGGTGCTTTGTCATGGACGAACAAGAATTTTTAAGTGCCAAGGACAAGCAAGAAGAATGAGAAGTTGACATCTCCACAGAAGGAGGTGTGTGAAGGTTGTGGTGAGTTGGTTGCGAACAAAAGTATATTTCAACACATGTTGCCCATCCCTTGCAATATCTTGGCATGTTTCCCACCAAGACTGGGTCATATTCAATAGAATTCAGGATGAGATTTCAAAGTGGTCCAAACGCTTCCAGCTGGGTAGGCTGGAGGCACCCCCGCAAGATATACAGTAGCACCAAGTTGAGATTCCCCGCTGTGGGAAACAAGTTATATAATCTGAAAAACCCATGGGATGAGAAGCCGATTGGATTTACAAGCACATGGCTGGTTGAAAAATCCCCATGGTTCAATAGGAATAATATCTTCAAATGGTGGGATTTTTTCCATTGCCATGTTAGTTTCAGGGGGGGTTAAGTGTAATCCCTCCCAGATGATTGATGTTTCCGTTTTTTCTCGCATCATTGCAGACATACTCTCAAGTATGAAACTGGTCTTCATGACGTGTATATTCCGTGTGTGAATATTGAAAAATGTGTATATTGAAAAACTGTATATATATATATTGTTTATATCATATTTAACAAACATGACCATATTGAAACAAAAAATGGCCGCGTTCATTGGGAGAGGTAAACTTTCCCTACGGTCAGAGCATCCATTCTGATGTTTTTTTTGGAAAAACGTCAGGAGAATCCAGAGTCTGAAGGACAAGAGGCATGGAAAGTAGCTTCAACAGTTTCAAACGCCTGAGCTACCTTGTGATATTTTTCGGGGAGCGATCAAGGTCGCCAGGGATTTCCATGTATTTCTACTACTTAGTTCAGGAGCTATTTGGAACCCCAGAAATCCTCAGGCGCCTTGTTTCCTGGGATGATGACATTGGGGGGGTGCCCTTAGATTCCCATGATTCCCATGTTTATATGTGTAAGTATATATATAATATGTATATATTGCCCATTTGTTCTATATCTATATATATCTCGGTTTATTTTCGGTTGGGGGTAGGGGAAGAAGATGGAAGAGCCATTTTTTTTGGCTACAGGTGTTGTACCATTTTAGATTATGCCACCTTTGGATTTGTTTACGTTGTCATGGTACCGAACGTAGTGCTGGATGGTATCGAAAGTTTTGAGCAACCCCATGGGTTTGAGCATGTTTGGAGCACTATTTTGCTCTACATACGTTTTGTTCTGTGTATACACCATGTAGAGCATAATAGTCTGTTAATATATATATAATACATATATCATATTTGTGTTTTTCATATATACACCAATCATTTACGTGTAATATTTTTTTGATGCTTGTACATGTATATTCAATGTGCTTCCTCACATTGGCAGGGTCCCCAGAAATGGTGCTCTTTAGCCAATTTTCACGGGTTTAGTCATGCTAAGACGCTCCCAGGTTTGTACCAATTTAGCTAGGATATGATATGTTTAGATGTACGTACAGTTGCCTTAAAGTTTGAGTGAATTTTCAAGTTGAATGTACGTAGTTCTACATTCGTACATGCATACTTTATGTAGTGCTTCAAGATGGAATGGCTTACTCACTATGCCATTTATACTGCCAGTTCCACTTACCTTTGGTCGGATCAATTTATGCGACACTCACCAAGCGAAATTGCATGAAATTGCCTTCAGGATTTCAAAGAGTTCCATTTTGACGGAAGGTTTCAACCCAGCACAGGTGTTTTTTTTCCATAGTCTATATATAGATATGTAGATTTCCCCTTAATGTTGTAAGGGTGTTGGGCATTTGGGGGGTCGAAGCCCTTAGATCCTCAAATGTTGATATTTGGCAGGTAGCTTCGGCCTCTTTGTTGGTGGGCATCACCGGTGAAGCGGCGGTTTCTCGGTGATCGTCGGAGAGCGGGCAATTTTTTTCACGACCAAACCAACGGGTTGGGAAAATCCCAACCTCGTGGTGAAAAGTAGGGAATAAATTGACCAAAAAAGCCTTAATTCAGGATGACTGCATATATGAATAAGAAGGGTTGAACAAGGAAAGATGAGCAAAAATTGTTTGAGCATTTTTGTTGGTACCAGTTCTTGATAAATTTTCCTCAGCATTGTTTGGAGCTCTGTGGTTGGGATTTCTGGGAACCCCCAAATCCCAAGCCACCAGGCCCCAACCACCAGGACAATGGTAAAAAAAACAAGTTGAAGATGTTTTTTCCGGTGCAAACCTGGTGATTTTCCATTGTCATGTTAGTTTCTGGGGGGAAAACCATTAGTTGAATATGCCACTTATGAACAGATATAACTCCACCTCGACCTGAGGCAGAGTTATCTGAAGGACGTCGATCGCGGGAACCGTTGGAATTATTTTTAGAAGACTTGGCTTGGGGTGCCCAGGGGAGGTGGGGTTTTCATACGTTTTCATGGATGGTCAATGGATGGTGTATAGAGTATAGGGAGCAAATAGCAGCCACAGTATGTAGACACACGTATTTATATAGATATATTCATATCTATATTTACAGTATAATTATACATGCGTTTTTGCTTTCCATTCAATCAACTAGCTGAAACCAAATAAGTCTATACAGATCTCCCTGATATTGATGCGCATGATTCTAGGAAGAGGTGTGAGAAAAAACATGTTGTAAACATCATGGTGTCATGTTTCAAGCTCTGACATGGCCTGCTGGATGGCTACAAGATACCTCGATTGTTGCCATGCTGCCTGGCTGCTTAGTTTTGCTCACATCTTCATATCTTTGTTGAAGATGGATGTGTCAAAAAATCTCAAGAAGATGATTTTTTTTGTGAGAATGCCTATATGCCATTCACAGCACAATGGGTGGCATCATGTCGCTATGTTGTCATCGAACTTGATGGAATTCGACTTGGACTTCGGAATCCTAATGAGGACATCTTATTCCACTTCGAATACGTGACACATATTGAAAGACCGAACCCAAAACCAAAATGATGAATACAGTATCCCCTGAAAGCTAGGATGCAACCTGAAATTTGAACGCATTTTGTCGATGTTCCAGATAAGCTCTCCGACTCCGACTTGTAAGCGTTTCATGCAATGCTCTTTGTTGGATTTGGATCAACCAGACAGCGTCAGCATCCTGCATGGACACCGGGTTTTTTCATGTACAAATTATACTGTATATATATATATATTTACAGTTGTGTTTAATCTATTCCGTTTTGTAGAGACATCATTCCGGCATCATTTTTCTGGATGAGATTAATCATACCATTCCCGGAACAATTTTTTCCACCCCCTAAGAAAATCAACTAACATCAATGTATCATTATTATATCTATGAAACTTATTGAGCGGGAGATCTTGATGTTTTTTGTTTCCCTAATTTTTCTCCCCCGTTCTTTGCTAGAAGACGCCGCTGCAGCGTTCTTACTGTTCCCATGTCGCAAGCCTCCGATGCTGAAACAGTGCCGGGCGACCCCGAGCACAGGCACGGTATCGGCCACTTTTTTTGGCGGGGGGCAATGAATGGTGAAGAAGATTTGGAGATGTAAATGGTTTGATTTTGATGATGGGTTTTGGGGGACTTGTGTTTTTTTTCAGAAGTGCATGTCAATTTTATTGTGACATTATTATTGTCACTTAATGGAACATCTTTTGATTTATGTATGGTAATTGTCCTAGATTTTTAGCCTTGGTGATGTAAGAAGCTACCATGTGTTGGATGATTTATGATTATTTTACCATCAAATTTGGGAGAAAGGAGAGGGTAACAGAGATGTCGCTGGAGGATGATGTGCAACTTGAGGTCAGGATGGATGAGGGACATGTGTTTGAAGGTGGGTGACAGGTAAGTTGGTACCTTTTACACGTTGCATTGAGTCATCTCCAAGTCGATGGCTTCAACAACAGCCATATGTTTGGGATTGTTTGGGCAAACTTGGTGGTATCGCAAACCTTACTTCAAATGTGCTTTAGTAAGGGAAAACCTTTCAAATTGGTTCAGTGAGTTATTGTACTTCACCCAGATTTTCTATCTTGGTTCCCCCATAACCTTCGTGTCTTCCTGGAACGGTGCCTGAGCCGTGGAATTCCTCGAAACCAGGCTGGATTCATGTCCGGGTGCCTCACAGGGTCAGGCTGTCGCAGGTGTGTCTCGGCTGAATGGAGTTGTTGGGATGATGATGATGATGATGATGATGATGATGATGATGATGATGATGATGATGATGATGATGGCGACCATATGAAATACAAATGGTTATGGTTATAGTTATGGTGATCATCATAAATGATGGATGAAGTCGGAGATTCTAAGGCAGAAGATTCTCAACCTCAACGTGCTTTATGGATGCGGCCATTGCCAACCCCAGCACCTGCGGCTACGCCAACTGCAGTTGCACCAGCCGTGCCCACCGAATTGCCGTTGGTACGGCTGCCTGCTTCGCAGCTCGTGGCCGGCCTTCCAGGGGCACCGCGGCCGAGGAGAAGTCTCAGTGATTGGATTTGTTGGGCCCAAACGCGTTTGTTGTTGTTAGAATTTGTTAGAGGTAAAACTGTCAATTGCTGTACAGTTTTGTATGGTAGTAGTCTATAATTTTTCATTGTTTTTTTGTGATTTGATTCATCTTATGTTGATATCATCGCCTTGTTTGAATGATGATGATAACATGGCATCATATTATCAGCATGATTTACTGTCTCATTTTGTTTATTTATACGTACGTGCCTCCTTTTATATTGCGTACTTTGTGCCCTCCTGGCATCCAGAGAGAACGAGAGAGAGAGAGAGAGACATACATATTTATATATATATATATATGATCCCGGTTCGCGGTTCGCTACCACCCCCCCCTCCCCCCCCCATGGTATGGTCCCAAAACCTGTGTTTTGCAGCATTCTGCATGAAAACGTGGTATTTGCAGTGTTTCTTGCACGGTGGGTGGCTGGCGCGGTCGGCAAACCTGCAAATGCGTAGGATTTCCTGCAACCAACCTTCCAAAAACGTGTTATTTGCAATGTTTCGGCTTCGACCTCGTGGAGTAGTGCCATTGCACCCGCCTCTATGTGAAATTATCATCTAATTCCAAATCCTCTAATATAACGTTGCCTTCCGCCTAAAGGTTTACAGCCTCGGTAGCCGATGTGATATCTGTCTATATATATCTTACATCTGTCACTTTCTCTTTGAGCAACTAGTTTTCCGTATCTGAATTCTCTGTTTTTTCAGCTGACATGCTCCAATCTTATGTTACCTGATATCAACTTATTTCATCTCACCCTACCAGTTGCGTTGCTGTTTGTTGGAGATTGGATGACCCCGACCCCTTCCCACAGGGCCCACCCATTCCACAGGGGGGGAGCGGGCTATCACTGTTCTATCTATGTCCTGAACCTATCTTACTTTCCCTTCGTCATCTTATTTGATCTAGTTTTCAATATCTGATCTTAACTTACATCNGGGTATGACTTGACCATGACCATGGCAGGGGGGTGGGGGGGGGAACCCGGAACCTGGAACATATATATTTCAAAGAGGACAGGCTGAGAGGCCTTCACAAACAGGGATTGAAAAATCTATGGTGGCTTCTCTAATTAGCACTACTAGTTTAATCTAATTTATAGGAAGATGTGTGAAAAGCGCACTCTCACAGTGGCCTCTTCTGAAATTGTAAGTATGAATCGCTTTTTTGGAATCATTGGCTGAAGGTCATGTAGGATCATCCCCTTTTGGGAGGCTTGTATATTCTGACATGACATCATGTTTGACGTCGCTGGTTTCTTAAATTTCGAAAGTTTGATGGTTGGAACTCCACGAAGAGTTGGATTTACATATATATATATATACTGTATTCATATATATATTTTTTCATTTACCAAACAATACACACGCAAACACATATACACACACACATATATATATACATACACAAGCGGTACTTATTTGGTCCAAAAGGAAACATGTATGTCAGAGTCTACATTCCAGGCTTCATTTCCATCTCAACCGGAGGTTTCTTTTCAGGAGCTAGGTCCTAGGTTGTGTCCACAGGTGTTGTGGCTGTCACGAAGGGCGTTTTTTGAGTGAACCGGCTGGTAAAATTACGGATGTTCCTTCTTAGTCATTGAGTCAATGCTCTACACTGAGAGCTTTCTACCAAAGTTACGACATGCCACTAGAAGATAAATGCTTTCCAAAAAGATCCTTCTCAGATTCTTTCCGGCCATCCTATGTTCAGCAGTCAGCCAGTGACTTTCGTTTGCGTGAATCATAGGACTTATCGAAGTCTTCGTCCTCACATGCAGTTGCATGCTGAAGATTTGGATCTGGGATGGGTTTTGTTTTTTATCAAAGGACAGACTCCAAATCTGGAAATGAAACGATTCTTTTGATCACCTGGTGATTCGAAGTGGCCTTTTTGGTATGCGTAAGTGACCTCCAATACATCCCTAGTCTTCCAAATACCTTTTGAGTAGGTGTTTGGACCCCTAAAAAACACCTCCAAAAACAAGGCCTTATTTATGGGGTGTCCAAACACCTATATACTCACAACGTATTTGGATGATTTCGGAAGACTAGGGACATGATTGTTTCTGCCCGGGTGTGAATTGGCAAACTATGACATTCTGTGGGAGTCGTTGCAAACTGATTTAGCATGAAGTAACTAAGGACCGCACATCTAGAATATCCCATGAAGCAACCCAAAATCTGTAGGTAAAGGAAAGACATATACCCAATTTATTCTGATTCCAGAAAGGAATGGAAATTTTCTTGGAACCAAATGGATCATTTTTTATCTATGCGGTGACGGTGACTAGTTGATTCTATGCTGTGAATCTTGTAGTTTCTAGTACGAACTAGTGTTGACTAGTTGCTGCCTTTTTGTTGAACTATAACACTCCTTTCTCAATTTGGGAAGTGGCAAGTGGTGTGAACATCACTCGTTGCCAGGTTGTTGCCGGAGCGATCTTTCGCCTTACCACGCAGCACCTAGTCCCGTCGGGTTGTTTTTTGTGGAGTGGAGGATGTGTTGCTAGTTCTTCATGGTATATTCCTGTTTGTGAATGTATGTACTGTATATATATATATATATTATATTTATTTGTTTAGATATATATAAATATATTAAAAACATGTTGTATTAAAAATATATTAAAGAATTAGGACAACTACATGACTATACTTCGCATTCCAAGTCCAATTGTGCACATGTTGGTCACATTTCAAAGTTGCTTTTATTTGGGGGCCCAAAATGCATTCAAAATTCCACCAGGTCGCTATAATACTTACATTATACTTATACTTAAAATCTTGCATTTATGTTATTTGTGTTTAATCGTAAGCATGTTTTATCGTCAGGGTCACACAAGTCACCAGAGATTGAGACCGTTCAGCCTCAAGTACGATGAAGTTCACCTTCCCTGCGACTTCAACTGACATCAATCCTTATGAACTGCGGTATTTTCAACCACTTCATGAACTGCTTCAAGCTGGAGTTCCGGGAAAACAATTTGATCTTTTTCAGGTGAAGCAAAAACAAGAAAAAAACGTGGGGGAAGTGGAGAGGTGGAAGTTGAAGCAACCATCCCGAACCTATCAACATCTCCACGATTGCAGCAAGAGTCATCCGTATCCCAAGGCATGTTGCCTAAAGGTGCGTCTAAAGAAGCAGAAATGCAATACATTCCTGTGAGAGATGCACAGGAAGGTCTTTCCTACATGATGTGCCTCTGGTTTTTGTGGTTAGGGGAAAAAACAGGGGAAATTGTGTTGAAGTTGGGAAAAATGTTTGGAAGGTGGCAGGATTCTGCCGTTTTTTCTTGTACAGAATCTTTGAGTGCATATTGTAGATTGAGCAGAATGGAGTTTGCACAGGCCTCAAGGCCAAGTTCTACAAAGTAGGCAAATATAGAGCTTGGTTGCCTGGTTTTAAGTGTACACAAAAATATGTTTATATATGTATTATTTAATTATATATATATATATATTTATAGTTGTATACATATATTTTTAGTTCTTCAGGCTACACCAAGTTTGTGACATGATTACGTCACAGATGTTGAGCCCTCACTACAGTAGAACAATGTAGAACACATACCAAATGTTGGCTCCCATGTTTCTACCAAGCGATTCTTCTCCATCTATTATAAGGAAAGTTATTCTTGGAGCATCACACCCTCGTTTGTTTTTTCTTCATTCCATTTCACCCCACACAACCCCAAAAAAAACTTGGCGTGACCGTTGGACGTTATTTCCTTATGGCCTTTGTTTGGGAAGGTGCAGCTATTGCAAAGGGGATCGCATTTATCGAGTCTTCCAGAACTTCCTTCGACACATGGAGAGTGGGGAATGCCCCATGGGTCAGCTACTGGGTGCCAACAGTCTGAAGGTTTTCATGTGCATAAAGCATTTATGTATATATATAGTATATTTACATAGAGAATAAAAAGCATTAGTAGTTTGGATACACCCCCGAAATTTAACATAGGCCTGTATTCATGGATGGTTGTTGGAAGATGATCATTTCCTTTCGAAATGGTCCTTTTATAGGGGACCAATTTCCTTCCTTTTCCCAGGGAGGATTTGATTCTTCCATGACTCCATAGTCACAAAATAGCAAACATAGATGTCATGTTTTTATGGACTATATACATGTTTGTTTGTTTAGTCATTTAGAATGTGTGTGTGTGGCTGCAAACTTCAAGAATTGGCACTTTAATGTGTATATCACGTACATGCATGCATACAAACATACATACATAAGTTGACATGACATGACTCGCATAGATAAGATAGCAAACAGTGGCATACATACGGGAACTGCCATGACATACAAAAGCTAATGCAACGTGGCATTGATACACCTGATGAAAAAACCTGACATAACATAATATTGACATGATTTTGAGATAATACCTGTGTTACCTTCGTAGTTAGCATGTATATAGACATTCTCTCCCTTATATTATTCCGTGTTTAGTTGTACAGCCATGTACCGGCTTCAGCTTACAATGTGGGACAGCTTGAGGCAAGAACTTCTGAGACTTCGTTCAGAGCTTCCTGGTGAGATGTGGATCCAGTGGGGCCTGGCTGGATGTTCGGAAAAATGTTGTTGTTGTTGTTGTTGTTGTTGTTGTTGTTGTTGTTGTTGTTGTCGTTGTTGTCGTTGTTGTTGTTGTTGTTGTTGTTGTTGTTGTTGTTGTTGTTGTTGTTCTTTGCTCCTGACTGCATCTGACTGCATCGATACATAATGCCATTATACACGAATTACAATCACAGGATTGCCTGCCGAATAAATGGAAGAAAATGGTTCAACAGAAGATGATGCGCGTGCTGGTTTTGGCAGCCGAACGACATTTTCGAAAACACATGAGAAGACAAATCCGTAGTTTACCTGAAATGCCTTTGGTTGTGATCTCTGATGAATCGGAGAACGGTGATGATGAAAGTGATGTAGAATTCGTGCTAGAGAGTTTTATTCCATCCTTGTCCCGGAGAGCCTCATAGTCTCACTACCGCATTTTGCGATTCGTTGTTTAATTTCGGATTTTATCTTCGGGAACGATTCCTTTTTTCACATATTTGACGTACAGTAGTAAGATGTTTGCGCCGCGTTGCCCTTGGTGGGCATGCATGGCGCTGGACGCGAAAGTGAAAGTGAAAGTGCTCCTATTCCAATTCAACAAGAGACGTGCAGTTTGATCAAATGCAATGGATTCACATGTAAGTGAATAGCTTTCAAGGTGTCATATCAGTTTTAAATTCTCAAGACTGGAAATACTGATCAGGACATCAAACATTTGAAGACAGGAAATCAGCAACAAACAATACATGAGCCGCGGTCCAACCAATACTACTACTACTACTACTACTTCTTCTTCTTCTACTACTACTACTACTACTACTCCTACTCCTACTCCTACTCCTACTACTACTCCTACTACTACTACTCCTACTCCTACTACTACTACTACTACTACTACTACTACTCCTACTTCTACTACTACTACTACTACTACTTCTACTTCTACTTCTACTTCTACTTCTACTTCTACTTCTACTTCTACTTCTACTTCTACTTCTACTTCAACTTCTTCTACTACTACTTCTACTTCTACTTCTACTTCTATATCTACTTCTACTTCTACTTCTACTTGTATATCTACTTCTACTTCTACTTCTACTACTACTACTACTACTACTACTAATACTAATACTACTACTACTTCTACTACCACTTCTGTTTCTACTTCTATTTCTACTTACTACTCATACTCCTACTGCTAATGCTCCTGCTCCTGCTCCTGCTGCTGCTGCTGCTACTGCTACTGCTACTACCACTGCTACTTCTACTTCTACTTCTACTACCACTTGTTTGGAGCATTTACTTTGACCTTTTTCTGTCACTTTCTGCTGGCTTGAGCCAGCCGCCAGCAATGCTACAAACGTTTGATGAAAAGCGTGACTGCATTGCCTGGCCTGCCTCCGTGAGCAAACTCCACATGATGCAGGTTAAGGATGGTGCAGATATGGTGCGAAACGCTGTACAACGCTTGGCCCCCTCCGAAAACAACAAGCTTTCCCTGTCATATTTGACAAAATGTAATACATCTTCGTCCAGGTTGGATGGTTCCGTTTCACTGGCACCATCCTTGGCGCCGCCCTTGGCACCGACCTTCGCGACCTCGCAGTCGTCGCCAGAGCAGCCCTTAGAAGTGGATGAAGCAAAAGAAACGGAGAGCCTCGGCGAAGATCTGAAGTTGAGAGGAGAGTCGGGTAGTATGAGAAATATATTGAAAAGATCTTTCAAGTTGCAATAGGTATAGAATGTATAGACTTTGAGAGACGGATAATAGGTGACTGAAAGTAAAAGTTGGAGATACAGACATATATACAAAAAAATGTATTATGTTTTTTATATGTGTTTTCATCATTCAATTGTCAACATCATTTTGCTTATTGGCTGGCAACGGTTGTGACTGACTAGATACTGTAATTTGCCTTTGCCTTGTCGGATGTTGGAAGCTTGGAGCTCTCCGGACCCTCGTGCAGACCATGTTTCAGTGCAGGTAAAAAACATATCTACCTATTGGGGATGTGATAAACAAAAAAAGTTTCAAACAAACGACCAAAAAACAGTAGATACACAGGAAAATTCATGATATATTTACGGAATCACCAGAAGAACCAACATCATTTACAGTTGCTAAGGAGTTTTTGCTCCTTTGTCGGTAGTAAACTTGCAGTTTAGAAGGGTTGATTCCACTATGACAATCCCCTCATTCTAAATTGGCTCTGGCAAAAAAAACTCCCAGTGAGTTTCACGATCACACAGCTCAATGTATTCATTTCAACGCATGTGTTGTCATGCAGCATCATTGTTTCCTATACAGTAGATGATGTTTCTTTTGAGCAGTCCTTGCAGAGAGTTTTGGAACTTTTTTCGTCAACATTTTCATCGTCAACCATCCTTCTCCCAAATCAGCCCATGTGAGCCACATGTTTTAACCAACCATTTCCCAATCATGTTCTTTTCCAAGTATTTTATGTACATCGGTATGCAGTATGAATATATCATCATTTTTTATCATTTGTATCTAAATCTCATTAGTTCGCAACGCCAAAGATTCCTACCCTTCATTTTCACCTTTCGTCAACCCCGGTAACCCCCAAAACCAACCAACGCAGCAACGCAACGCAAGGCGCTGCTTGGAGTCCAGCTTCCGCACACGGCGGCAACTCCTGACGGAGCTGCGGTTGTTGCAACCACGACGATATGCCACGATGGCGGTGGATGCCTTGGGTTTGTTAAATCGAAGCATTCAGGAGAGATGGACCTGCCTGAGAGATTTCAACAAGAAAAAATGGTGATTTAGATGGATTTAGGGGTTTGTCATTTGTGCTGTGTTGTTTTTTGTGTTTTTGTTGTGTTATTTTTTCTCCTGGAAAATTGGTGGTGAGTTAAGTTTTTTTTTTGGGGGGGGGAGGATGTTGAAAAAGATATGGTGGGTGGCGAGTGGGAGTGCAAATGCAAATGCGTTTCGCGTTGTAGAGGGGTCTTGTGATTGATTGGGAGTAAACTTGACACAGCACTCAAATCCGGGGTATTTTCATATAGTTGCCACAAGATGGCACCAGAATGTTTGAACTGTTTGACTCTTTTTCTCCGTCAATTTAGATTATCTACTATGATTTATATTTATGTAGATATGTTTTATGATTTATTTCTTCATTATTTATATATGTTTGTATATTGGTACAAGCCTAAATGCATGCTGTATGGTATGTAATTTGTTCAAGCCAGCTGTTCTCAACAAGAAGGACTTGTGTTCACCGGGCGGCTCCGCCTCAAAACCTGACACGTTTCAGAAGAAGTGTTCGGTGATGCGTGCGGATGCATGGGTTTCAGAATGAGTTTGGTTTCACATGGTTTTGCTATAGGTATTGGAGGCTCTAACATATCCCAACTCTAGTCAGAGTATATCATCCATAAGGATACTCTTTTTCAGAAAGTAAATGACAAAAAAGGCCAAGGGCCTTGAGTCGAGTCATTCCCGGTCCCAACCAACCAGAATTTGCAAAGCATTGGTTTAACCAACCCTGATGGCATCCTGTTTCTTGTCAACCTGCCATCCTATCATCTAACCTGCCATCCTGTGACCTGCCACCCTTGCAGGAGCTTCTTTTGCTGTTGCAACGAGCCCGTGAAGATCCAGAATGCCAGAGCACCAGTTCCCATGTTGCGGCCCCACCAATCCCACGGTGCCTGGGATTCATTTTGAAAAAGAACAACTCAGTGCCAAGCTGTAAATTGTGCAATACCAAAAAGGCGCCTAAAACAAAGGTATGAGGAAGAAAATATACTGTATACTGTAATGTATACTTAGTATACTTTCAATGTCACCAATTGACTGATTGTTTGTATGTTTGTTCCTGGAGGTAGATTGTGGAGGTTCGTGTTCTTTTGGTAACACCGAGCACCTGCCCTTTGAGGAAAGCCCAAGTTCTTCAAAATCCACTGGACGCATTGACTGACAGGTGCGTTGGCATAGTTGTTCTTTGAGGGTAATGCTGGGGATAGTCTGGCATGCATCTCTCGTACATGAGCTGCAGCATGTTGAATATAAATGAATATATGACATCTTTTGTGAAATGAATATGAAACATCCTCCCTTGTCCAAGTGCAGAGAAGGTGTGCCAGGGACAGAGGGTGATCACTCGCCAGTAACAGTGACCGCCAAGAGGATTAGTGGGAGATTTCTTACTGTACACTATATACTGTCACTTCGCACTGCTACTGGAAGTGTGATTACCCAAGTATGTATTAATAAGTGTTTGATGTGTATTTATGTGTAAATGATTTACGTATATATAGAAAGATCAATGTATAGATGTATCATAATCCTAGTTGGGTGTCACAATCATTAACATGTTGCGGAAAAACTTCGTGGACTTCGTCCCTGTCAAACAGCCGTGTCATGACATACTTAGTATTTGCACGCTAGTAAAATGATGGTACATATGAGACCTTTGAACAGCAGGTTCATAGGGCGTGATTCCATCTAATCAACTCGAACTCAACAGTGCTCAACTAGATGCTTATCTCATATGGGCAATGGAAAAAAACCTAGTTGCTTAGGGAATTTAGGGGGCTATACTACACAGCTATATGGGGATTATTTCGCAAACCATGGAAAAACCCTAGTTGTTAAGGGTTGGAGGGGATTGTACTACACAGCTATATGGGGATTAGAAGGATTTCTATTAAGCAACCAGGATTCAATGGAAAGTAGCACGATGTTGTTTCTCGTGGCTCATATGAAATATCCCACCGACTGATATCAGAAATCACCTCTGGTCAGGCTGAAATCTCAAGGCTTCGATATTCATCCTTTGATCAGCTTCGATCAATGTCGCAGCGAGCGCCTCGGACGCCGTATAAGCGGTGATAACCGACAGCGTCGTTTTAAGATTGGAGTAGATAATGTATACCACCTTGAAAGTAGATGACGCAACTCTCATGTATTGGTTTATCATGGCCCCGTATCCTAAGCCACCTTTTGGGAGTTGTGCCATCTACTTTCACTACGGTGAAATTGAAAGAGCAAGTTCTTTTTTGGATATGAAGGAACAACTTAGAATGTGGTGGAGGTGGGAAAGTGGATGCTATAGCTGAAGATAGCTGAAGAGCATGGATCTTGGGTATCGATTGTCGAGTTGGAGGGTTTGTGAATGTGGGCGTCTTGAACGAAACAATTTGGATCACTTTTCTAAGAAGTACAGTTGATGACCAAATTTGGATTGACACATTTGGCATCCTGATGATTTTCTTGAAAGACTCAGTGACGCTAGACTTCAACACTTCCAATATGTGTTATTGATGCATTCATTGAAATTGTTTCTTCATGATTTTACTCTGATTATTTACTGCATTTATCTAGCACGTATATAAAGATGCAACCCAAGTTGACCAAAGTGTATGCCTTTTTTGGATGTTCACTCTGTTCGTTTGGGAGTTTAAATGCAGCTTTGAGGATTCGTGGCAATGTTGCATTTCCTGATTCCCAGGAGAAACTTATATGAAATATATGTCCATTTCCAGTAAACACTTTGAAAGGTGACAGGGAAAACATGGCACTGTCCAAGTTTTAGGGTGGTGTCTTTTGCTATATTTAGTGGTGTCTTGATGGCTGAAATCATGCGCAGTATTCGGGATGTCTCAACGCATCTCAGTAAACAACAAGATGGGACGTACCGATCAACTGTTGCTTTGGAATGATGGCTTCATGAATGCCATTACAACGAGGATCATGAGGCAACAAAATGAATTTCAATCGGACCATCCATATCTTTGAATTTCTGGTATTTTACATGCACGCATATTATTTATGTGGTTAAGATGTTTATTTTCAATACATGTTCCATGTTATATTATCATATGTGGGACTTTACCTTCAAAATATATGTATCTATCATATGATTTGATCTATTCCACAACCGTTCTCTTTGTATTCTTTCATCCCCGCCCAGGTTCCTCCTCCGCGAAGCCAAGTTCCTCCCGCGTTGCGGAGAGGGACCGGCACGGAGGAAGGCGGTGAAGAGGCCCTGTGACTTGGATCCTATTGGCTTCCCAGTTGAAGTGAGTGAGACTCCGTGAAACCAACATAACACCTGAAAAAATACCATTTTGAAAGGAAAATCATCTGAGATTCTGAAAGATCCCTACTTTTCAGGTGTTAATGTGGATGTTTCAGGGAGGGTAGGTGTAAATTCTATATAGATGAGAAATCCACAATAAGAGTTTGGACAGACAATTGCTTTTGATTTTGTTCAAAAAACTTTGCAAGGGTGACACAGAGTCTCAGGAATTTATGGAAATCAAACCGTAATTCATGCTGAAACGTGATCAGTAAATTCTTTGTGGGCAGGGCAGTAAATGTTGTTCAATTGAGATAGATGTCGAAAGAGATTTGAAATCATGTCACCCACGTAGAATTTAATCATCTAGAATGGCTATGTGTTGTGGGTATTTTGTTGAATCTCCATAGTGCTGTATATGCCATATGCCTTCTTGTACCTTGACCTTTTCGCTGTTTGATTTATTTCAGTGCCTGTGCAGTGTTTGTGCAGTATACCAGAATGGTCCAAGTATGTCCAAGTTGCGTTCATCCCAGCATATCAGCTGTTTAACTGGGATCAATAGAATTTTGCTTGGGGCTAGTAAAGGATGGCAGGATGTGGTAGGTACAATCTGAGTTTTTCATATTTTCATATATTTTCTATAAACATCCATAGGCCCCTACCAGCCTACATGGCAAAAATATACCTGAATACAAGTGGTATATAAATATTTGATATATTTGACTGTAGATACACATGGCCAATTGTGTGATGAGATGTGTGGGCCAACCGAGGTGATGACGCCTCCCTCGTTCCCCTCGATCTGGTTTGAAGAAGGCAATGCTGATGTCATGGCGGGCCGTCCACCGGGTTCCCGCCCTTAACTACCCCCCCCCCCCCACGAAAGATGGGTTGAATAATGCCCTAATTAAGAGAAACCAATGGTTGATAAGGCCTTAGACCTCGGGGGTACTGTAGGTTTTTTGGGGGGGGGAGGTTGACCAGCCAGAATGATGACGTTGTTTCTCCACAGGCAGTGGATCAGGTAAAGTTGCTTCCCTCGAGTTCAAAAATTGATAAAAGGGGTTTTGTGTGCATGATTTTTCTATTGCTTCGGGAATATATGATTTGGTTCTATATATCTTAGATGTTGCATGTTGATGTCAATTTGAGTATTTACAGTATCTGAAGTGCTTTTCCTGTAAGATGCGCAGATTGCAGATCAACAAGGAATCTGGAGGAAAGGGAAAGAAACACAAAGTGAATCTCGGAACATGAGTACTAACATGTAACCCAAAAATGCAGGTTTGGAACATCATGTTCCATTTGAAAAGGGGTGATTTTCAGGTGCCATGCGTTCTACCACTTCGAGACTCAGATTTGGCCGCCAGTATGTCGGATCGAATTCTCTACAGCGACGCTGTGTCCATGGTCGATTGGATGGTGTTGGCAGCGTTTGACAAACATTGCAATGCTTGATAATACCTTCATTTGACCGGCATGCCTTCATGCCACCAGACACCAAAAAGAAACATGATGATGAGGAGGAGGATGAGGACCAATGATGAGGATGAGGATGAAGATGATAGTTGTCATTTTTAGATCCCTTGCAACAAGACCAGTACTTATTGATGTAACAACCGTGTCAATTTGTGGCTGATTTCATTTTCCCAGAGATTTGTGGTTTTCCAGCCATTCCCATGTTGGATCTAAAGTCTCCTGATTCCTCACTCGGTTTTTAGGTATCGGGAAAGCCCTGAGTTTGCCTTTTCAGCGATTGAAGGCGTAAAGGTTTTTGCCTTGCATATATGGTATTATATGGTGCTAAAACCTCCAAACATTTAAGTGTTGTGTGCCCACTAGGATGCAATGTGTAATATGTATATCAGTACGTCAGTATATCTACAAATAGATCGTGGTAGATATGGAAAAGATGCGGTATGTCGTTACTACTATTTCCAGCCAGGTCACTGTCTGGGACTGATGTGTTTACCCCCCAGAGAACTATATATAACATTATCCCACCTTAGGAAAAGGAATATCATCTTCAAAAGTGCCTTGGGTGGGGATATGTTGGTTTCCAGGAGGGTATTCAAGTTTGTTCCAGTAGCTTCTCAGATATTCTCATGGCCGAGTCACAAAGCACCATCCAATGTCAACCAGGTGCACGTATACGAATTCAGGAAAAGAAGCATCCCAAAGGCAGCAAAATGCAGCCAAATTGCAAGCGCCAGTTTCGTCATGGGACTTTCGATTTTTTACCCAGCAGATATCCTCCACGGAACTAATATATCCCGTACTACTACCAGCTGGCACTTTTGAGTCGATGCTTTTCCTTTTCCTAAGGGTGGGATAAGGTGGGTCCCATGGCATCGTTCGTGTTGGGTAAGCCTTTGTCAGTTACGGGGGACTAGTGACCGACCATCCATCGTTCCTTCAAAGGCCTCCTTAGGTGGCTGGAAAAGTCCCATGATGTCAAATTGCCGGCTTGGGCCATTTCGCTGGTCCGAAAGCCGGGATGGCAATTCCACTTAGTAACATAGCCGTACCCTTATTGAACGTCCCATGAAAGGCAAAGTTTCTTCAAAAAATGGTTTGGAGATGTTTGGGAGGAGCTTGGAATGTGACTTATGTATGGATACGGAGACATTTATGAATGAACCAATTTCAGGACTTGCTTGTGGTTTCTTTATAATCTCGTGCACTGATTTCATGGGGTTCAAGATTCATGGGATGCATTTCTTGTTTAATATAATCGCAATAATTGCATTTCGGGAGCTCACATTCCACTCCTCAGCTTCCATCAAGCTGTACCGATGGTGAGCAGTGACGCTGGAAACTTCACTTTTCTCAGGTCTATATACACTCCGGTAATCTAACATAGCAATGGAAAATCCACCATGTTAAGATGTATTTCCTATTCAAGGTGGGGATTTTCCATTGCTATTTTTTTTTTTACCGGAGGGTATCACCAATTTCGGTGTCACCAATTGTGGGGGAAGGAGTTAGCAATGCTAGCAGTGTGAAAAAGAAATGCAGACCGCTGTTGTGAATCCAGGAGTTTTTTAAAAAGCGTGACATTACACTGTTCATTTTGTATATATATAATATGTTTAATTATTTCATATGACATATACCTATTTTACTTGTGTTGTTTTGTCAGTTATTTTGAATTGTTCGCACCTTGCCATCATTTTGGGGACAAAATCCTCGTTGCGTTTTTGCGAATCCTCCAGCTGATTTTTTTGCCATGATGATGACTGGCTGACATCAAGGCGACGGGATGGATGGGTCCCGAGCCGTTTGTTGGGATGAATTTGTCATTAGTGATTGATAGATGTTATTGATATTGATATGCATGCCTACGAATGCAGTATTATTCTTTGTGAAATTAAAATGGTATGGCATAGTGACATAGTGTATTTCAATAGGATAAGATTCATTTTTTGTGTTTTTAGATACTTGCCTCATCAATTCAAAGTATCTAACACCCATTTCTGTCCTTTTGTTTTAGTTTAAGAGGGGAGAGTCGTTCCACCTTCAGCGTTGTAACAGTGGTTTTCTTCCAGGAGTTTCGAAAGAACAACGGCAGCAATTTTATCATTCACTTGGAATGCTTATTCAATTATCCTCCCCGAAATTTAAGATGGAACTTGAAAATGACTGGTCTACCAGTTATAAGTAGATTACCCCACAACTCCACTAAATATTTGTGAAATATGTACCCTCAAGGGAACTAACATATCTCATATCTCCCAAAAATGGCATTTTTGAAGATGATTATTCCTTTTCCTGTTTGGTGGGATATGGCATCGTTCCCTGGAGGGTATAACATATATAACCCCAGTTAAACATCCTTCATTTTAACGGCCCTTTCTTATCGCGCCAGGTCGGCCGCCTCCCCCCCAAACGGGGGGGTGGACATCATTCCTTGGCCGAAGTTTCCTGAATGGCGCGGCGGAGCTTGCTGGGCGAAAGTCATGTTCAAAAGCTCAGGCCATTTATGGAGCTACGGAAGGTTGAAGCAAGTTTCATAACTCGGTGCTTGTTTAGTGCCATAAAACTAAGGGGATTTTACTACCCAGTTTATATAGGGATTTCAATGGGCCGTTATAAGGATCCTTATGAAACTAGGTGGTGGCAACTCAAACATTTTGTATTTTGACTCCTACTTGGGGAAATGATCCAATTTGACGAGCATATTTTTCAGATGGGTTAGTTCACATGTTCACCCACCAACTAGTGGAGATGGTTCATTGGAAACACAAGACGTCACCAATGAGACCTTGACAAACTTTAGGAAATCTAGTGGTTTAGAGAAACCAAAACTTATCTTGGCCGACTAAACTGCTGGTAAAATGTCATAAGTAGCTGCAAACGTTTGAAAACTGGTGGAATCCTGTGGGGTATACCTCCAAATGAATGGCTCCTTTGAGTTGGGATGTTCCCGGAGCATCCCGGATTTGATGGGTGAACTCCCTTTGCCCTTTTTTCCCTATTTTTTGTGGCAGTTGAAACCAACCACAGGGAGCTGCAGTTTGATCAAAAAGGAACCCCAAAAATTTCAGGAAAACAGCAACAAAAAGAAGCTGATGTTCCCAGAAGGCTTGTGATTTGCTTCTGATTCGCTTGGAGGCCCAAGAGGATTCATGACTTGGTGAAGTTGCTGAACGAAAACACCGTAGACCTTGGACAAGGCAATGCTCCCAGGTTGGACTGGGCCATTGCAGTGATGAGTTTAACCATACATTCATAGAAAGCAACGTTTGGAGTCTCTGTTTCGCGTGAAAAAGGTTCTTATGGCTTGAACCTTTGGCACAGTCACAACTCATAACCTATCAGCCCACTCCAAAGCTAGCCACTAGCCATCCAAGAAACAAGAGTCTAAAGTTCAAAGGAGTATTTTCTTTGAGGGAGAAGGATGGACGAGGTGGGGTTTGCAAGTAGTCTATATGCCCAAAAAAGAGTGTACTTAAAAAACAGCTACATTCACTTTGATTGCAAGATCTTTCTTTCCGAGGGGCAAACGTTTGTTGCGATTTGCGGAAGGGCTGGTTGTGGCCATGTGCTTTGCCAGGGGCATCTCTGCAAAGGTTCAAAGCCTTTGGGATTTGATTGAATCCCAATCTACTGCGTTGGTGGTGAGAAAGCAGGAGCATTGCCTTGTGATTGTTCAAGTAATTTCTTCAAATGCAAAGAGCAATGTCCACTTGTTCCCCACCTACATTTGTTGTAAGTTATATCTTATGTGCGGCAGGTTAATGTGTTTTTTTTGGCCGTGTTCTCCTTTGGTTTGGGCCTGCAGAAATTGAGAAATGATTGGGTATGCCATGCTTTCCATTGGCGAGCGTATCAACAATTAAGTGTTGTCTCTTGCGCAAACCAGATCTTCACATCTATATATCCGAGATTGTTTGTGGGTTGTTCATTTGCTTGCTAGCTCCTTTTTGTTTGATGTGTGTGTGTATGTGTGTTTTCCTTACTTGTATCATTATATAATTTCTTGTTTGGTTTTATTTTTTAGTTGCACATGGATTTTGCTTTTCTCATGACAAATTGTGTGATGCGTGGCCTGGGTGGCAAGTTTTTTTTTTCGGCAAAGCGAGCGTCAGAGGTCTTCCAATGGTCTACATCCATAGACCGTAATAGGGGATAGTCATCAACATTCATCAACCTAATAGGGGCTTATATACCAAGTATCACACAAGGATTTTCCCTGTTAAAGGTTGATGACCATCCCCCAACACTAGGGAGTCAACACCCTGGCACAGATGATGATTTTTGTTCCCTTCCTGCTTCAGGATTCTTATGCTTCTTCCAGTTCCGGTTCCGGTGAGGCGCCATTGGTACAGATGGGACCTGTGAGATAGCTGAAATTCATGGAAATCCTGTTAATCAATGGAGACTGGTAGTGAGGTGATGTTTATCATATTTTGAGCCATCTATCCCAGGTGGTGAGATTTCAATCCACAGTAGTTACTTACTTATAGGATATACAATCGGCATAAGGGGTAGGTGGTGTTGTTAATCGTTTTTAACAAGCAGCAGGAGGACAGACTGAAAAAAGAGTAGCCTTAAACGGTGGTTTCGAAGATGGTGGACTTTCTCCGGCAAGATGTTCCATTTGAACATAATATGATTACGTATATGAATTTTCACCAATCGATATTTGTGTATTAATTGAGTAGCTTCACCACTTACAAGTCACTTACAAATAATGAATTGTATACTCAATGTGCATATATATATATATGTACATATAATTATAGCTTATGTACATGGATCAATCTTCAGGACGCCGCTGATGGCGACTTGTTTCTGATGGATCAGCAAGTTCCTTGGACCAAGGTGTTTCGGTGGTCCTCCAATGTGGTACCCTCGTAGGAACTAACATATCCCCTCCCAAAGGTACTTTTCAGGATGATTATCCTTTCAGATGTAAATGCACACACACATATACACATATATATATATATATACTGTGCATATCAGGGGCAATCCCCGTTTCAACTTAGTTCACCCAACATCACCCAAAATGCAAACCTGTACGAATATAGCTGGAGAGTATTGCAGGATAGGTGACAATTACACTCCGGTAAGCAAAAACATGACAATGAAAGTTACTGTTTTCTACTAGGAATTGCGTCTACAAATGAACCCATTTTTCATTACTTTCTTAATTTATCGCAGTGTATCAAGAATTACGCTTGATTTTTGACTGTTTTCTGAGTTCCAGGGGGTTAATGGGGAGAGCACCGCAATTGTGGCAACCCACATCTTTGATGTTCACGAAAAAAGGAGCTGATTGAGCATGCACTATTTGAATCTATGCTGACTTATCACATCATAAGATATCAGATTTCGTTATGTTTAATTTGCAATTACTTGTGTGTTGATGGTTTAACTACGGTGGAAGGTGGGTCCAGCACGTCCAGTACGCTGTAAACAGAGCCTTGAAAGGGAAATACTGTTGAAATGCGACTGCTTATGGAAACCAAGTACCTGAGCAGTGTTTGAATGATTTAGGGACCAACATTTCTATATCACGCATTCTAAAAGTATTTATAAAGGTCCATGATATAGGTGTACGGTACACTGTATTTATTGATATATATATATATACATATGTGTCTTTAATATCCTTATATATAATATATAAATGATGTATGTATCATGATGCCGCTTCTTAGATTCGCCCTTAAATGTGGCACCAAACATCTGTCACAAGGTCTATTTGCATTGGCAACTGGGACATCGCGTGGAACATACCTTGATTAATACTCATTCACGTGACCATGCGACCACCAAGCGTGCAACACCCTTGCCGCTGTGCGAACGACGCTTGGCTGAATGTTTCACGACGGCGCTCAACCATTTGATCTGGGCAAATTATAGCGACCTCAGCTGAGGTCACCTTAAATGGTGGTTTAGTAAGGGAATTCCAACAAAATCTCTTAATTCAGGCTTAGGAATTATAGTAATTTGCCTAGATTAGATGCAATATGTCAAGAATTTGATGTTAACGTTTCTTGTATCAATGCCGAGTCCACTATAAGGGAACAAACGCAGTAAAATGTTCAAAAGCAAATGAAAACACATGATTCACATGATATTGATAAAAACATATGCTGCACGGGCAATTGCTCCTTTGAGATTGGTTTAAGGCTGCAGTTCAAATTGTTCACAGTCTATCGAGATCTGGACATAAATGCTACAGACATACAATGGGTATCATCATTGTTCCCAGGTATACACAGAGCATGGAAATGGACAGCTCCAAAAGATAAAGCAATCCCAAAATTGAAACCAGGTCATATGCTGTGTACTTCGGGATGAGTCTACTGTATTCAACAACTTATAGGGCTGCAGAGAGGGATAGAGAACAGTTGTATACTTCTGTAAGTTTACTTTTATGTATGAATTAAATGCAGAGTTTTTCACGATGCTTGAAACACAGGTTTTCTTCACGATATTGTTTGTGTATGGTGAATGTCAGGACATATTACAGAGTAAGGGTTGGTTTCCCTTGGCTGTATTTTCAGTGATGGTGATGTGATGTTTGAGTGAAGGGCATGATCTGCATCAACACATTTGGTTGTGGATGTTCACCATGTTTCCTTGTGACGCGTTCCAGTTTTCCTGGTTGTTTTCTTCTTGAATTAAAGATACTGTACACCCCCGAAATTTAACATACACCAAAAATGATGCTTTGGAAAATGTATCTCCGGCTTCACATATGGCAGCCAGTCGTGTTCCTCGGTATCTATCTTAAATCTCGTGGTATTTTTCGAGGTTTGGTGGATCAGCCATATGAAGAGATGGTGGCAAACTTTATGGCACGTTTCTTAGACATCGACCTATCAAAAGTCACAGGTCGGGGGGCCATGTCATCGGCAAAGCTCTCCCGTTGTGTGTCGTAGACATGGTGAAATGTCACCGGTGAAAGCACTGAGACTTGGTAGTTCCGAAAGTGGTTTTCAGGCTGGAAATCCGTAAGTTTGGAGGATTTACCACCTTGAAAACTAACATGGCGGGTTCGAAAATCCACTGTGAAGTGAAGATGTATATATTTCCTATTTAAAATGGGGAGAATTTTGTAATGCCATGTTAGTTTGTCAGGGGTGTACAAATTGATTTTAGATATTTGTTGGATGTGGTAGATAGGAGTAGGTTGGATCTACCTGAGCTGTGTGGTTGCTAGTCCTGGGCCATGGTTTTAAACTTTCATTATAACATACTTCATATAAACTTCAGCATAGATGATCTATAGGGTTGTATGTCTATATTACCTATACCCACTCCAAATATATTTGTTTTTCATGTTTCCGAAAATATATATATATATATTTACATAAATTATAAATTGTTGTTCAGGCTACAAAACATTTACATATCTTCGTTGTGGACCCTTGTTGATAAGCCAGGCCATGTGAAGGTTGAACGAGTGGACTATGAGACAGAATATATCAAGGAGTCCGAGAGCTTTCCAGGACATGGTGACATGCTTGTAGCGGCCGGGGGGTCAATTGACAATGTGGGTTCTTTCTCAAGACATTTTGGAGGTGTGTTTTTGGGTGTGGGTGATTTTATGTTGGGAGGGTGGTGAAAAAAATGAAAGTTTTTTACATTTTGGATGTTGGTAGTTTTGACCGTGAATTGTGTGAATTTGTTTATCACTCCCTGAAACTCACAGCTTGCACCTGAAAATGGATGGTTGGAAGACTACTTTCCTTTTGGGGCCCGGCCTATTTGCAGGTGCTATTTTAGTTTTAGGGAGTGTAAAAGGCATGGAATGGAATAATTGGGATGGAGTACACTCTGGCCTTGATTGACCCCCCAGAACTATAGCTGCAACCAGCTTCGCCAGGAAGGAATCCCCCCGCACATTGGTTCCCCAACATGTTTGAGGGAGAAGGTAGATGGAGTACTTTGGAAAGGTATCCAAATCCACATCTCTCTATAACCCTATAAATTATGTATAATATATAATATCAGCTTGCATGAGAGGGTTCTTGAAATGTCGCAGGATTGCAGACAATCTATGCTTTCTACAGCGCCACTTGGCTGATGCAATTCGTTTCGATCCAAACATTTTGTAGGTTTCCGTGTCAAGGTACCTGGTTCTATGGTGTTTGGAGGCATGTAGAAAGCATGCCGCATATTTCAAAGCCTTTTCCAAAGGGATTGGAATGGATGATTATGTGATTTTGCAACTTGACACCTTTTCATCAAATCCCGTCTAATTCTGGTGTATCCTTTGTTTCAACTTCTCCAACTTTAAACTTTTCCAACAAAAAACTGTCCACATTGCCCTAGGTATACTTCATCCTGGACATGACCTTGCCATTGAATTTTGGTCGTCCCATTGTTCGCACTCAAAAGGCCAGGAATTTCGTCGATATCTCGTCATCCGAGTCGAAATACTGTGGGGTTTGGGGGTTGACCCCGGGCCCAAAAGACGGCGAGGGATGTTAAATGAAAGGTCTTGATTGTTCCTTAAGTTTTTGGCAAAAGGTAACTTGAATCTAATATTAATGTAAGGCATGCCAGCAGCCATGATTCGCCATGCTGTCCTATGTTTGTTTGTTTTCCTTTCAATTCAGTATCATATCTCAGTATATTTCATTTCAAAAAGAAATTGATGTATATGAGGAACGCACCAGAAGAAATAGACACCAAACAATTGGACGACTTGATTCTATGCATTGTTCCGTTATATTTTTGCAGTGGGTCAGACGATTGTAATTTTTTACAGTCCCACAGTATTCATTCATCCTTTTTGAGCATTTTTACAGGAGTAACGCACAAGCTATCGGGCTGTATCGGGGCCATTTGGCTATAGTGATTACAAAAGTATTTTAGCATAGCTATCACAAGCATTTGCTGGCTGACAAAGGCAACATAATTTGGTTTTCAAATCAAACAAGATTTCATTTCGCATTGAGATACCGTATCCGTACAAATTGACAAACAAAAATCGAAACGGCAACTATTTTATTATTTGTGCTTCGGAAACTCATTTCCACCAATTATTATTTGTGTACAGTAATTGTTTGGGTTCACCTTTGCAGCCAAGTTTTTAAACAACTTTTTTTGGTAAGGAGAAATTTCTTTGGAAAACAAACGCAGCCACATCCCCGCATCCACCAACCCCGCAAGGTGTCCGAAGTAGAGGAGTATCTCACCTGCATACCTTATTAAGAAGCTTCAGATCCACACGTGATATAAAAGCACGGGGATGTTTTTTTTGCTGTCTATAAATGGGGAAGGTTAGGTTCCTGGAAGTGGTTTTTGGTGTGACATTGAGTTGAACGCATGTTTTTTTTTTTGGTTTGGGTGGTTCAAACAAACAACGCCGGATACTACAATGCCGCACAGAGAGAGAGAGAGAGAGAGATGCGATATTGCTTGATCCTCCTGGTGCTAACCAGGATCAATGATCATCGTGGTCATATTACAATAATGAAATACAGGGAGCCTTCTTCAAAATGTTTGTTGTCCTCGTCATTTCTCTCATGTTCTCTACTCGTACCATCAAACATCGCAAAGATGTCATGGCGTTTGTGCTGAGCAACTAAGTTTAATTGCTTCAATGATGTCTATTGTACGAGATTGTACTCCGTCTAACTTTAAACTACCATAAATGGAAGATCCATCACTTTCGGTGGTATTTGCCAGGAAAAAAAAACTCAGGTTTCTCCATAGCTGTGTTTACATTTCGGATAAGTAATTTCCATGGCTGATTTCCATATGTTTGAGGCTATGGCTATGGCGTCCAAGCCACATTTGCCCCAGTCCTCAACGTGCCAGAGGCTGCTTGGAGCTGAAGTATGCAATTAGGGAATCACCTACCTTCTTTGTGTAACAAGAAATCTAAACAAAAAAAACTCCACTAATTTGATCTAATTTGGCATATTTTGATGTTTCATCCCTGCAACAAAATCTCAGGTGTAAACTTACCCATGGGGTTTTAACGGTAAGTCACCCGACTTCAACGGGCCTTAACGGTATATTCGTTGCGTGACCGCCGGCTTTCCGGATTGTTGTAACTTACCTCCCGATCCTCCAAGGTTCAGACCTTTCGGCCTATGAAATGCACAAGAAATATGTGCCTAGATGGTTGATGGCGGTGGAAGATGTGTGTGGCGGGTTGGTTGGTTGGTTGGTTGGTGTTTTTTCTGGGGGGGATGAGGATGATGGCGTTCATCAAAGTTTGATGATTATTTGATGATGGGTGACCCTTCACTAGGTGGCGTTGTTTTTTTTTAATCATCCCGAAAAGTGGGGAATAATTTCCATTTTGACGAGCATATTTTTTTCAGATGGGTTGGGGTTAGTTAAAAACCACCAAGAATTTGCACCCATAAGTAACAACTCCATAAACTTTTGGAATTCCCAAAAAAAGTTCACTGACATGAGCAATACCTGCATATTTTTCGCTATCCCCCATGCTAACCATCAAGTTGCAGCACTTGTCAACCATCAACCGCAGCCATAGGATGCGGTCCAAAGAGCCTTGGAAAATGCCTTGAACTTGGATGATGGCACTAAAAGTGCACCTGGGACGCCAGAATCATAGGGAAAACGCTGGGGGCCCGTGTTGGGATGGTACCCTTAATAATCAACCCCCATATGCACCTTATATAGTGGGTATAGTAGCATGGCTTATGGCTTTGGGATGCGGATCTGTGGATGGAATTGGGACGACCTTCGCCTTGAAAAGGGTAACTTTCACAAAAATATTGCAGGGTTAGGAATAAGGAGTGCCTTTGTGTTCCCCAAAC
The DNA here is from genome assembly GCA_000507305.1 of Breviolum minutum Mf 1.05b.01. Lineage (NCBI taxonomy): Eukaryota > Dinophyceae > Suessiales > Symbiodiniaceae > Breviolum > Breviolum minutum. Next base: position 333,914 of record DF239497.1, read on the forward strand.
TGGATATAGCTTTCACGAGTGCTGATGAAAATGATTACATCAGAAACTTGCAAATGCTTGAATCTTTTTTGCGACTCATCAGCTGTACATAAAGCTGCAGGTATCATTGTTGTATTTTGCTGCACTGTACAAGGTTGAGTTTTGTTCGTAGGTGTTGGTGGAGGTACTGGTGATTAAAAAAATCGTAGCTGCAACACGTTTTGACCAATCAGGACGCATCCCCCAAAAAAAACCTCCAAGCCAAGGTACTGCGTGTGTTGAAAAGCAACTTCGATGGAAGTCAACCCATCATTCTTTTAGTGGCTGTATACCGTGAGACGTTGAACACCACACAGATCTTTGTGGCCATGATAATGTGGAGCATTTCAGATGATGAGGTGGGAGCACTTGGATGAAGGAATTGTTCAAAGTTTGGAATGCGCAAAAGGCTGGTGGAGAGGTAGATTGTAGATTTAAATTTGAGACATTTCAACTACAAGAGTTTCGAGTCTTGATTTGTTAATTGCATTCTTTTTGTGTATATACCTGGACCTTCCAAATGGTTCCTCAAGGGTTTCAATTAATCATCCCTTATTAGATTCCCTTTAGGGTTTAATTGGCACCCGTGGGTGAAGGTGCTGATATTATTTTTGTGAAAGGCATTTAGGTTCGAGTTGCTACTGGCCAGCCACATGGGCCAAATTCTCACTTCCAAAGATGTGCCTGACGACTGCTCCACTGAAGACAAGCCCCATGTTTTGGGAATGGAGGATCCGAACGCCCTCTTATGGGCCCTGCTGTATGAAGGAGACTTGGAGAACTTAAGAAAACTAACTCCTGAGATGGTAGACATTCGGTCTCTTCATCCTAAAACGGGAGTAACCGTGTTGGTTTTTGTGATTGATCGTCATTTTGAACATGAACAGAAACGGCGAGACTACGAAGAGTATCAGTATGCTGCATACCCTGGCGTCAAGATCATAGCTTGGCTCTTGAGCATTGGTGCAGACGCAACACAGAAAGTCTCACCGCGAGCAAAATCAAGTCCTATCAAGCTATCTTGGGTTGCCCAAGATTTTTGCTCAGAAGAATTGACTGTCTCACACAGCGGCCATTCTGCAGTGTCGTACCTCGTTGAATGGAAACGGGTGCTTGAGCAGAATGGTGGGTGGCGTTTCTACCAATGTGAACTTGGGGACTTTGCCGAAGAATTCTTCAATAAAGCCTTTGCCACAATTGCTCGCGCTACTTCTACACAACAGTCCCGGCGAAAAGCAATCATTGATGAGAGCCTAGTGGAACGCTGGGAACGGATCTTCCATGACATTTCCAGTCACAATGTCACTTTTGAAACAGCTGATGTGCCGGTAACTGCTCATGATTGGATGCTGAAAGAAGCTTCGCCTGTGTTGAAAGCCATGCTGCAGTCAAGGATGCAAGAAGGACAAAAGCAATGTATCCAAGTTGCTGACTCTCCCAGTCTTGCAGTGTCTTTGTTCTTGGAAATTTTATACACATCTTCTGTACGTGAAGATCCCAACTTCCAGACCGTGTTGTTGGCTTTAGACTTGGCACACCGCTGGCAAGTCGCTGAAGTGGTAGCCATTTTGAGTGAAATCTTGGAAGACCTGGTTAGCGACGAGAGCTTTGCGGCCATTGCAGAAGCCTCGTGTTTGAAGCAGTTGGAGAGGTTGCACAGGTTGTGCCAGCAGTTTGCCACGAAGTCCAATGCGGTGAAGCGGCAACTAAGGGAAGGCACTTTACCACCAAGGGTGCAAGAAATGCTGGGCCAACCACGACATGTTAAGCTGCGTGCTCGCAGGTTCTGAGAAGAGACGAAGTCAGTTAGATTGGGTAACAAAAAGGACATTTTGTGAAAATCTTCAGGAGTCTCGACACTGAACACCATGTCCGGGCAGATGCTGTTATTGCAGATTTCAACACTTTCAACTGCAGATGTGCACGCATGTTTTGACCAAACTATAATTGAATCACAGATTCTCTTGAATGACGCGCAGTAGGCGTGCAAATATCACATTTGAAACTATTCCAGAATTCCAGCCTGTCATATTTGTATGAATCATGCATTTGAAATAAAAAAATATACCTTCAAAGTGTGCTCCACTGATTTCTTTCCTTAGGAAATGAGGATGATACGATTGAATCCTTCGCATCCAACATGGTTGAGTCATCTTGGACCAAGGTGTTTTTTCTTGTTACGCCACTTTCTTTGCCCTTGTGTCGAATGTGTCTAGAGGTTATTGTAGAGTGGCTTCACAGTTTCCTGGTATTTTCATGCTGTTTTGTTGCCATTGACTTAAATGAATCGGATGAATCGATGATAATTCAAAACCGAAGGAGCGATCACGGGTTTGTCGCGTAAAGAAACGACTTGTCACACGATTGTCTTGCCTGTAACGGACCTTGTGTCCTTACATTGAATCTAAGAAGATCTTAAACTCTGACTGTCCATTGTTGGTGTGCAATGTGTTTTGGCCCTGCTAATAAGTATTGTTGATTATATGTACTTTCTTTTCTTGTACGGCATCCATGTTATCAACATGATTCCCACGTTTCATGATATACTAAGTAAGTGGCCTATAATCCCTGTAACCCTTGAACCACGAACAAAAAACGGGTGACCCAACTTTGTCCACATATCCGCCGGTACCTCGCTTGGAGGTGAGTGAACATGGACGGGCAGGACAGGAGTTATTGAAAACCTTAGAGATCTCCAATCGCTTAGTTCCAAGTCCCTTGGTTTTCAACAGGTTTTGGCAGACACTTCTGACGATTACTTGTTGTTCGTTTTTTTTTTCAGGGAAGGATGATGAAAGATGACTCACTATAGCAATTAGCAAATGATGCCTTTTCGTTTTGATTTTTTTCAGGAAAAAAAACATATTATGGTGAAAGATGGTCAATTCACATTTTGCCAATTCACATTTTTCCACGTTTTTTTTGGCGTTTTTCAAATTTTTCCACCCCAAGATCTCGGTGGATTGGCTCTGCAAGTGGGTGGTCCTAGCAACTACTTCTGGGACAATGGTAACTTGGCATCACAAAGTTGATAGTAAGGGGGTGGTGGGTTTCACCCGGGACCCTGAAACGAACGGCTGGCACCTGAAAAATAGACTTAGGCACCTGGAAAATGGTGATTCCTATGGAAAACCCACCATTTTTTAGGGGCAGCCTATAGGTTAGTTTCAGGGAGATTATCATGTTTGAACATGGGGAAATGATCATAAATGATCCAATTATTTGACTATATAATTATATGCTATGTTTCAAGTGGGTTTGAAACATGTTGACACCACCGGGAAATGTTCCAATTTGACTAATTAATATGTTTCAAATGGGTTGAAACATGTTGAAACCACCAACTAGTTGGATGTATTACTCAATGTATCTTGGATTTAAGGCTTGGTGAAGAAAAAACAAATGGAACACCCACTGACTACAAAGCAATGGGAGTCACCAACCACATCTCAAGAAAGCTGAATTTAAATGTAAACACAGTAGACCGCTAAGATGTGTTTGGGCTGACCATGGCTCCTCACAATTTTTTCAGACCAGTTCCTCAAAACTGCCATGAGTCAGCCAGTAGCCAGCCAGTAACCAACTGTTCTTTTGATCACTTTGGAGTTTCCATGTTGCAGCAATCATCAATCCAACACAGGATTCTCGGCTTTCCAACTCACAAAGGAATCGTGAATCATTGATCCAGAGAGATCGTATCTACCAACTAGCAACTTTTGATTTTTCAATTTTATTCATGTATGACAGCCAAATCACCACTGGATAGTATTGCAAAACTACTCGACCTTTTGCTTTCCGGTAAAAAACGCACAGACCAACAGACATGCGGTGACATGCAGCTCTGCCATGACTTCAATTTCAACCGTCCTTTTGTCCCGTGACTAGATAGCATTCAGCTTACATATCCGCTAGAAACATCTTCATATAGGTACTGAATCGGAAAAAAAGCAGCTGCATGTCTTCAGGGGTTGTTTCTGAAGAAACCTTTCGAAGTTGAAAACATGCCAAATCAAAGTTTTTCAGAAAGATGAAAGATGTGTGAAAACTACGACTCCTGCCTTGCAAAAACGCAAGAAACCATACATGTGGCAACCCATCATGTTCTACTTTGAGGCATTGAGGGTGCAGGCCTATTTCCCTGTAGCATGAAAATATCCAAATATGTTTGGCAAAGCAGTGAGGTATACCGGTATACCTCATGATGCATTGTGCTTTAATTCTATCTCTCTAACAAACATGCGACCCAACAGAAATGTCTATAAGATGCTTCATTTTCTTCAATCACCGACTGGAAAATCTATATCCATGTTACAAAAAAAACAGGCAAAACCACATTGTTCACCTTGGTGCGGGCGTCTTTTTGTTTCGCCAGATCGCAAATTGGCCGTGGAAGTGTTGCATTTGCCGGGCTCCTGTTTGGACCAACCTGAGATTTCACAGGTGCCCCATCTGTCGTGGGCACTGGGGATGTTGATGTTGTTGCCTCAACATGAAATGAGTCATTTCATGACCTCAAAGAAAAGATCTTGTAGTTGTTCCAACCATAACAAAAATCATCGAATCCATGTTTAACATGAGAAAGTCCCAGTTTTTTGATGTCAATGTTGATGTATTTTGGATCGGTGATTCGCAAGTTAAAGATTAAATGTGAAACCTAAGAGTGACTGATCATATTCATTATTCTTTCACACGGGTAGCTGCAAGAGTTTCTGATTTTGTTGGCCTTTCAATGTGTTTTTTGGCTATTTCGTTGGTTCCAATTGTTTGAACGAAGAATGTACGGAGTTGGTATGATTGTAGACAATGACGAGTCATCGCAGTGTGGTTCAGTGATGACTCTTGAGGTTAATAATTGGTGGTGGGTTTGCAAGTTCTTGTCCAATTATTGTAATACTGTAACTGTAGTAATACTATATAAGTATGTATAAGTATGTACACTCCCGAAATTTAAGATAGCCCCTGAAAAATGACCTTCCCAAAAGGACAGTAATCTTCCAATAGTTGTTTGTTCATGTGTGGATGTACAGTATCTGGAAGATTCCGGTGGCAAATGAAGTTTCACATGAAACATGTGGTAATGGAAATTCATGGCTTCAACTGGGAGACTTTTGATGGCTCACAGGTGCTCAAGCAGGGACCTTGTTATCACTGCTAGAAATTTGTAGATTTTGCTGGGAACAACCACGTAGCCGCCATTTCTGTGGTTGGTAAACATGATTGTCTTTTTTGCTTATTGTGAGCTTTCTTTACCACATATATGATAATCATAGACAATGATAATAGATAATAATACATAATAACAAATAATAATAATAATAATGATATAATAATAATAATAACATTATTATTATTATATATAGATAGTGGGAATAGTGACACAAGTTAGTTGTTTCTTGCAATTCTTCCTTGGTATCCTAAAGGTCACCTTTTTTACTCACCGTTTTGTTTTACAGGGTGATTTCCCCTTCAACTGCACTCCCAGGCCATTCTGACTCGAAATATTCAGGTGCACCAAGGGGGTGGGGGTCAAGGGAAACAACACATTCAAATAGCTGCAAGACACCAAAAAATCGGATCACCCAACTAAACATTACCTAAATGCATCTTTTCATGCCACTGTAGTAAGAAATTGCAGAAAGAATTTGGACACTTAGGCAAGATGAAAACAAAGGGAACCCATTGACTACCATGAATCCGCAACTACCATTTCAGAGTTTGGATGGTATACCAGTATGCCAGATCAACTCAATATAGAGGAATCACCGGAAAAATGGAAGAGGTGTTGGTTGAGTAGGGCGGTGATCCTTTGTCAATTGTCACATGCTTTTTTGTAGAGGTGGATATCCCAAACAAACATTGTGCAGACAGGGGGTTTATCTATGTTGCAGGTAGCTTTGGTTTGTAAGTTGGACCGGTATGATTCTCATAATGCTACCCCACTTCTTGGCAGTGAGACACTTGAGCAAGAATTGAGTATGTTTCCCATAATTTCTTTTCTGCCGGCCGAGTGTGAAAGAATAAGCTGGATGAGGATGGTTCGGCATTGAGGGCTGACTGATAGCAAACAGCATGTAGAAAAATGTCGAACATGAACTGCTACTGCGCAAGATTTGTACCCCCGTACTGCATTAGATTGCTTCGATTGGAGTTGATGTGACACAGTCCCTCTTTATCAATCCGAAGTACTGGAATTAGTAGAGGTATGATGAATCAAGCTATTTGCCTTGTACTTTCGAACCATCAAAAATCACCCGGTATCCGGGGTTCAGATGATTCAGGTTCCAGTGATCCTCTTCAGTGATCTCGTGGTGGCAGCTTTTGGTCGCGGCGAGCGCAATCAGACGTTGCAGCAGTTGCTTCCCCATTTTGAAGGCGAACCGATGGGCAGGTTGAAAGGGTGATGTGAGGTGATTCCAACGGCGTTTCCGGTTTTAGCTAGGACACAACACGTTGGCTAAGACACAAAATGGAGGCCTATATCTAATGGGCATGGATATGAAATAGATAGTGGCAATTGGATTGCCAAAGCATTTAAAATGAGCCATCATCCCAAATCAGATTTTGATGTTGTAAATGAACTTGGGGATACCACAGGCAGACTTGGACCCGGCATACTGTGGCTGAAATCCTCCACCCGAGGGCCCAAGATGAGCTCATATGGGGTAACGGACGGTTCACCACTTCTCAGTAGGAATGGCCATCAGATTTCATGGGCAAAAAAACCAATGGGTTGAGGTCATTAGTGATTACCCGCTTCGAAAGTATTTTTCCATATTTTTTCCACCTGGTTACAAAAAACACTCCCTGAGACTAACAGCTTGCACCTGAAAGTTGATGATTGGAAGACTACTTTCCTTTTGGGAATGCCTATTTTCTGGTGCTACATATATATATATATTTTTTACAATATATTATATATATATTATTAGTTCCAGGAAGGGTATTGTATATTGTGTTATTATTAATGTTTACTCAGATTGGTTAAATGGAATCGTTTGAATCTTCTCCAACTGATTGACTTGAAGAATCTTGTCCAAATGGATCAGCAATTCAAGAATGTGTAGTCAATGTCAGAGGTTCAAATAGATTGAAGTAGCATCAAACTTGCCCAGATACCTGCAAGACAAGGTCGTTTCCTTTACATGTTCAGGTCGTGTTCCATTACACCCTCTGGAAAAGTGGCATATCACTTTAACATTCACAATATTACCAACATTAATAATTGAACATGGTGACTGCTTGTAACTTCAGTTTTTTCAAGATTTATCCATGAACAGTATCCATGAACTATGATACAACATCGCGACTGCTGTAAGGAATCCTTGGACGATTGGTGGGACCGGGATCTGTCACTTTGGCCATGAAAAAAGCGATCTTTGCTGGGAAGCCAACAGAAAAAAAACAGGATGATTTTGGTGAGAAGTCACTGAGAATGCCTGGAAGTGGGAATCATATGGAATCATTGCTTTTTCTATACATGATTTATTTAGATACACAACCATACCTTAGGCATCCAGTCATATTCTCAATGATTGAGATGTTCAATCACCTCCAAAACGCATAGCCTTCCGGTTATCATTGCCATTTGCGTCCCTACATGTGTTGCTAGTTTTTACATGAGATTGCAAACCATTTTCCAGTGAACTTTTTGGCCGACTGGTTTGTTTTTTTGTGGAACCCTTTGGATGCCCTGGCACACGATCTACAAACTTGTGCAACTGTCGGATCTGAGTGGATATTTTGCTATATTGGACTTTTACTTTTGAAAAGTAGTTCAGGGTATATTGCAGCCAATCAGGGCTTGTTGTAAGTTTTTTGTGATGCGGATTTTGTAAGCCTTTGAAAACTGTGATATACAACGGTATGCAAGTGCATATTAGACATATAATCATTTTTGGTGTACATATTGATGTGCATTTGTTGATTGAACGAAACATACACACATACACACACTCAGACTTATATTTTTAAAGTTAAAAGATATAAGGCATTGCAGCCCCTGCAAATGCTTTGACACAAGAGTGGGCTGAGTGGGGAACGTTTTTTTGTTTAATGCCTTGTACAAAAACCCATCGGTTTTGGTCAACGCAGGCAGGATTTCAGGATCTAATCTAGACAAACAACGGTGAGTTCCGGGGATTTGAGTATATCAACGATCCATGGAGACCTTTCTCCGTGAAATTTCCGGGGGGCCGTTTTGAGTCAAAAACGCATCGAGGTGTTGTTTCAACTGATGTTGCAAGTCTCACGTAGTTCCATCGACATCGCAGAGATCTTTGGTCTCGAGACCTTTGGGTTCCTTGGTGATTTTGGAGGGTAAAACATGGGGAGCTTTGGGGGAAGAGTAGTGGAAGATGTTGGTGGGACCGGTGGTACCATGTGGTACCTGATGATGAAGTTCATGTTTGATCATGTGCATGATTGACACTACTTTCATGACACTACTTTCAAGTGGTAGTTGATGGTGTTTATTTGCCCTCAATTTTCAACTGCCAGAAAGGGCCGGAGAAAGGCCGAGGGGGCACATAGATTTTTCTGAAAGATTTGCTGAAGTACATAAGTCCTTCAGGAAGGTCATCCTTGAAGATCTCGTATAAGGGTTGACGCTGCTGATATGCTTGGATCATGTTCGTGTTGGTGGATCATAAAACACTACCCTATGGCATTCTATGGCCCTATGGGGGAGTGAGAAGGGTCGCCAGGGATGATGTATTTTCCGATCCTCAATTTCGGAGCTATTTGGAAGCCCAGAATTCTCAAAATCACAAAACGTAGGAAAGGATATGAAAGGATTGGATCTTAATGAGCTGGTGACAAGTGTTGACAACTTCCTCGCTCCAGGAGCATCAGTCAAAGTACAGATCCACGTTTCAATCAGCACAGTGTTTTTCATGAAGACATGGGCGGCTTGATGGACAGCATTTGCAGGCATGGTGATTTTAGGGCGGGGAGACTGACACTTCAAAATAGACGAACCTCTCAGAGGAGGGAACAGATTCAACCACTTCCCCCAAAAAGTCATTCTTCACCACAATTGGAATCCCGTTTAGTGAAACAGCATCAAACAACACTGTATTGGGTTTTGTTTTTTGTTGATCGCATCCGGAAAGACAATGGCATCAAACGGCATCAAGAACCTCTATGTGTCTCAATGCACATGTGAAAGTTATGCGCCCTTTTAGGATTAAAAGAACAAACTCATCATCATTGAACCCATCAAAGCTAGCCAGTCGACACTTTGCCACCCAGTGACGTGGCAGGATTTGCAACATGCCATCACCTATAGCAGTTTTGAAGGAGAAGCTGTTCGAATTCCAACGTGTTGGTCAAAAATTGGCCAGCCGTTACTGGCGGAAGGAGGCCGAATCAAAAGCCTTTAATTTGGGGGAATGATGGTGGCTGCAGATTTTCTTCCGGAAGGGGAGGTGAAATCTGAAAGGAAGAATATATATATATATGGATTTATATATATATATATGTATGTATATATGATGTCTATGGATGTTTTTTTTGGGGGGATGATAGGCAGGATATTGGGTTGATTGAAACAGGTTTTATTTTCCCCTTCCCAAATCATAGGGATTCGGAAAGTGCCGCACCTGAATCGGATTGTATATCGTCAGGCATGGAGGCCCTTGTGTCATGTGGCTCATGGACGCTTGACAAGCCTATGTTGGGGTGAATGGGGACGGAAAATGATGGAAAGGGATGAAAGGTGTGGCAGTTTCAGGCATTTTTTACAGCCATCAGCACCAGTGACATCACCATTGGCATTGGTACCACCAATCATGACCCAGGAACCAGAACCAGGAACCAGAACCACCAACACCATCCTCATCATCAATGATTGCACGTATGTATATATATATATATAGGTTTCCTGTTCCTCATGTTCCTTAATCATAGGTTGCATTGATTGAGCCTTTGTTGCACTACTACTGCAACACCCGACGTTTGAAATGCTGGGTCCTCAACCCTTAAAGACGTTGACTGCACGAAACATATGTCTTTAGTCAAACCGAATTCGAGGCACCTGCTTCTCCAGATTGATCGTTCTCAGCAGCCTTTTTTTGTAATATGGGGACAATGGTGAAACCGTTTCGATAGATGAAGTCCAATTACTTCCAACAAGACACTTGTTTTCTTTAACTCTATGGCAATCCGACCTGACATTGAAAAAAGGAATAAATTTGAATATCTGTTTTAATATTTGCTGATTGCGCACATATATGTGCATTCAAACATGTATACCCCCCCGGAAACTACCATAACATATCCCAGCACTGCAAAAGGAAAATCATCCTCAAAAGTGCCTTTGGATGAGATATGTTAGTTCCCAGGAGGGTATTTGTACATTTGTATATATATATATATGTATGTTTTTTTGATATTTCCAGATCCTTCTATTCAGCTGACATCTTGTCCATGTCGGCTCCCGCTTGGCAGGTAATTTTTCTCCCAGCAGTGTCTTGTTGGACACTTTTGGCTCCACTTGGCTCTTCAATTGGGGCACCCCAGCGGCTCGGCTGAAACCTGAAGGTTGCTTCTTCTTGTTGTTGTCGTTGGTGGTGGTGGTGCTTTTTGGTTTAGAGTGTTTTGAGGTTGAAATTCGGATCTTTAATTAAGACTAAGGTGAAAGATGTATGGCAACCAACTTTAACAGCATATGCATATGGCCTATGAATAGATGCTACTTCACAGGATTTGGATGGATTTGGTACGTATCTCATGCTGTGCCCATGTTTCATACCTTTATACCCACCCAAGAAGACATTTGTGCGGCCATTTCCCCTTCTCTAATCGTAAATCACATGTTTTTTTGGTTTCGATCAGGCTCTGGGCCCATGATTGGGGAAACATCTCTCATTAACAAACATCATTCTGGTCAATTTATAGCAACCTCACACGACCGATTTTCCCCAAAAGGTAGCTAAGGAAGAGGAATCCCCTTATTTACAGGGAAATCTAGGTTGGTGAAATATTGCAGTATTCCATTTGGCGATCGATCATTCCACAAAAGCGTTGCTCATTGAGCCTTCCACCGAGGTGGGAAATCTTAGCTGGCAACGTGGCAAGGCATTGAAGACATGGGTGAAGATGAACGAAAGACATGGTGGGAAAATCCTGAAGATGGATCTTTTAGGGTCCATGTCTATGTTTTAAACTTTGAGCAGTGGTGTTTTGTTATTTTTTGGGGGGGGTTGGGGGTTGGGAATGAGTTGGGAATCAGGGAATGAGGGGCCCACTTACGCACAGATATCACGGATGAAGGCTGGCACTACGAGTAGCCACTGTCTTTGGAAATGTTGATTGTGAGACTGCGTCATAGAATGTCATAGATAATTCAAATGATTTGTTTACTAATTGATTACAGATATTCGTGTTCTGAATCAAACGATGCTCGTTACGTACAAATATTGAGGTACAGTCTATATTGTGCACTTTTTAGTCATGGTAGTACGAATATTGGTAAATTCCATGTTGATGTGCATGGGTTGATTCGGGATGAACGTGGGTGCTCGAACTTTTTGGCCATAGGGAGACGGACATGAAACTCAAAACAGGCCAATAGGAAGGAACACCCGACCAACTGATTCTAGACTCCACAGGATCCCAAGTCCAAAAGAAACCAATGATTTTTGGTTTTGTTGGTACCTTTGTTGAGATGTATATACTTTATAATTTCTGAATCCTGTGTCAAAGTTCAGGCAAAAATGCTCTTGATGTGGATAGACATTGATTTTTAGCTGGTAGATGTATACAAGCTGAAAGAGGGCAGGGGTAGTGAATCCCCATTGTCCAGAAGATGACTTCAATGGTTGTGTCTGGTTCCCCTAATAGGTGGTACTGGTAGGTAGCATATAATCCCCCAATTGGCAATATATATATATATATATACACCACACCCAAAAAAAAACACGGCTTGTACCCAGCGATCCTCACCTCGACACCAGGCGAAGTGTGGAGGAGAAAAACCGCTGGGTGGGATTGACATCATAAATCATCATAATGACCTGAAATGAAGAGAACTTCAGGGTTTTTTGAAATGGGACTTGATATGAATTGATGGAAATTGTAAAGTTGCTCCCAAATATGTAAATAAGGATGCCAATAATTCTAATGTAGACATGTAGATGTGAGGATGAAGTTCACCAGTGTGAGAAGGGTGCCTTTCGCAAAATCCTATGTGGTTTCCTTCACTGCAGCCTATTGCAATCCAGCCATCAAAAGCCTCCAAGAATCTGGTCAAAAATGGCAGGAGTCCAACCTGTGTTTTGTGACCTCGCTCGTTTATCGGTACGTCTTCTCATGGAGGGTTATCCTTTGCCCATGTCCATACGTCAGGCCTGGCTTTTCAATCGAGGAGGAAACATGGAAACATGTCGTGGTGAATAGTTGAAACTAGCTTTTGAACATGATTGTCACTACAATTTCCCGATGGCCAGAACTGAACACTGTGCATTTCATTTAGATTAACATAAAACATGTCTATGTCCATATCCTTTTCTTTGTAATTGTATGTATATAATTTTGAATTTATATATATAATATACATGCTCACTTTTCCGCAAAACCTGTTTGCACATCACAAATGAACATACATGATCAATCATTTTCACTACAAAAGCCCCACAGGTTGTCAAAACAGGGTCACAAATTTCAGGGAAATCATCCTGGAAAACAGCTGGTGATTGGAAGGGAGCAAACCAAAAACCGGAAAAAAAAAACACATTCTCTGAAATCAGGTTTCCTTACACATCTTAGGAACAGAGAAGGTTTCCTTACACATCTCTTTCTAATGTTGGAAGGTTTCCTATGGTTTCCTTACACATCTTAGGGGGAAACCATTCTGTTCTTTCAATCAACTTGCGGCGCTTTTTTTTTTTTGAGGCGCAATGTATGGTCACTGCGGACTGGGTCCAATTGGAAGATATTTCAAGGTGCCTTGCTGAAGAATACCCTGCAAATTTCGGGATCATGATATCATGGATACTGTTGACCAGTTGAGGTTGGTAGTTTAACTGTTTATCCCGTGATTTACCAGCTTTTTTTATACATCCCAAGTTGTTGTTTGGGATTTCTGAACCATCAACAGTGACTCATCCCGAAATATCTAGATCAGATGTTTGAAGGTGCATCCTGAAGTGAAACTATCCAGCTATAGACGGACCACACATTCGTCAAAGCCGTCAAGCTGTTTGTTCGAAAAAAACAAAGTCAAGGGATGACATGTGATCCTGCAGATGTTTCTTCAAGGGACGTAGATTTTTCCAAAAAGGGTGGGGTTTTGATGGTTTTTAGCGAGGGATGCTGAGACAAAAGCGGGGATGCAGTTTTGGGATGCAGACATTTATTAAAAAAATAATCATGACGTCCTGGAAGGTCCAACCAAGGGGGGGTTGACCGGTACAACTCCCAAGACATGAGAGTTGTGCAATCCACGTTTATAAATTGAAGGACATTTGAAGCTTGTGTGTGTGTAATTATGCATTTTACTTTCCCACTTTTCTTGTTTGACATCGCTGACACCTTGGCATCTTTTTTTCTCGAATGGTCTCACACCATTGGGATTGTGATTGCAAGATCTTGCCAAGAACCAACAGCCGAAGGACATAAGAAGTGATGATTTCCCAAAGCACAAACCTCATGTTGCAGGAGTTCATTGTCAGGTATCATCAAGGTTTTTGCATGTTGATGCTACCAGGTGGCTGGATGTACCGCAATCGGTAGCCTATTTGTTTCAGTAGCTCAGCATGCAACGAACGTGGAGGGAGAACACTTTGGAGAGGTGTGAGGGAGCATTGTGGCCCAAATTATAAATTCAATTTCACCCAAATCACGTCCCGGCAAAAACATTGCTCGGAGGGCTAGTGGTCTGATGTTGATCCAGTGAAGTGTCAAGAATTTTTGACTTTTCGGTGAAACATTGAAACCGCCATGGCGGACCCGTTCTTGTAGCTTGGTGACATGTGCTTACTACGGATCGTGCGATTGTAAGGAATCGTAGTTAGGATGCCAGGATTTCAGAAGCAGATGTGAGATGTAAGCTGTTCAGTTATGTTCAGTTGTGATGCTTTGTCCCAGATGATGAGAGCAGTGACATGTCATTGGTGATAGTTGTGATATTTTGTGAGTTCCTCAATCTTGCTCTTTGAACTGGCCTCGTTTTTCACTGTGAGATGGAACTGTTTTCTCATCCAACATTGTAACATCTCTCTAGTGTTTGGGCTCTTCTGCGGGAAAATACGATTCATGAGTGCAATTCATTATAGACAATAATCAAATTCTTAAGCAGGACGATGAAGCTCAAAACGCACCGGAACAAACAAAACAAAGACACTTCCAATGACTACCCTGTGATATTGGAGGAGCGCTAATGGTCGCCAGGGATGATGTGCCATTTTCCGATCTATAAATTTCGGAGCTATTTATTTGGCTTCCAGAATCCTCCAAAATCACAGGGCTAGATGACAACCATTTTCATCATCATCGTTTCTTTTCTTCACCAGTGCTCCCAGTTCCCCGCTCAGGCGCAAGATGTTCGAGTCCCAGACGCAATTCAAAGCTGATTCCAATGTCACGGCTGCGCAGGCCCATCTTCGGTCAAAGTTTGATACAGTTTGATGATGGGTGACCGACCTATATTGATGCAGTAATTTTGTTATGTGTAAAAGTTTAGTGCATATGTTTTGGTCGTAATCGTCCATTCACTTACGTGTAACGTGTATCCAAAACGGCATGCCGTTTGAGTGTCATTCCGTCGCAGGAATGATGAAAGATGAGCATCAACTTTAGTGACTAAGATTGTAAGTTGTAAACATCGGGCAGTTTCGGATCAAAGTTTACGAAAGAAGGTTGCCAAGAGCCGCGCCGTGGAAAGCGCCGTGGAAATCGTGAACCCTCCGAGGCTTTGAGATCAGCCCCGAGCTTTACCAGTCAGCTTCATCATGGGCAAAAAACTTTTGCTGATTGGTTCTCAAGTTGCCCTTGCCTCAGTCTTGGGCTATTTCATTTGCCTCTTTCTTCCTTTGCACAAGATCTACTGGAAAGTTGGTTCCTTCATGGATGCTGTGAATATGACTGTCTATGCCCTGACTGTCCACTATGATTGGAAGATGACACGAGCTTGTAAGCTGGTTAGGCTCTTTGTCTCCAAGAAGGATATGTGTGACAAGGATGTAGATGGTGAGTCAGCCTCCGAACATGTTGCGCTACAGGACTCTGCAAGCACGTGGTGCAGTGGTGGAATGCAAATGACAATCAGGGGAGCTTGCGAGGGATTCAAAAACGCCTACATTATGGGCATCATGCTGCTTCTATTCATCATTGCAAACTTGATCATGCAGGGCGTTGGTCTGTTCCTGATAAAGGAATACATGAAAAAGCCCAAGAAACAGTACCGTGAGACAGCCTTTTTTCTCAATCTCATCGGCGGCATCCTGATGCTTGTAGTTACGATCCTCTACATGCCAATTGCTACCATACCATTGGACAGTATGGTTGTAGCTGGAGATGCATTCTCATGGTTGGTTGGCATCTCAGACTCCATTGGTGTAGCCTGGGGCTATGTCTTGTTGTATTTCTTCATGATCATTCAGGCCGTCTCCATCGTCCTTCTTGCAAATGGCTCTAACACGGCTGAGGCTAGGGAGGCCGAGTTGAAGGAGCAAAAAAAATTCATGCAAGAACAAGAACTTTTCCAGCAGGTTGAGATGACTGCTTCCTATGGAGGAAAGGGGGTGACTGCACCACCAAATCATTGGGGTCAAGGAGTTCAAGAACAGGGCAATTGGGGAGGCGGAGGCCCTCCTCCAAACCAGGCATACCCTGGCCCTGGCCCTTCCTATGGATATGGAATGCAACCCATGCCCCCGATGCAAGGCATGCACCCTCAAATGAGTGCTCCTCCCATGCAACAGCCCCAAGGAGGTGCGGTCCCATATTTCTAATACGAAGAAAAGCCCTCAGCTTTGACAGCGGCGAATTCAAGAATCGGTTCCGGTGCTGTTCGCTCTATTTCCATTCCTGGAGTGAGACCAAAGAAGTCAGAATGAGATAATGTCAGAGGCTTCCCTGTCGGAAAAAAAAGGTGGTAAGTTGTAAACGATGACATGGTCATGAGTCATGAGTCACAAGCATTTGATTCATTTTGTTTCTAGATTCTAGATGTTGAATCTAAGTAGTTTGTGAAGTCGCAAAAAAATCCTTAGCCTTAATATATTCTTCAAAGGCTAGCCATCAAATGCCATCAAGATCCCATGACGCCACCTCTCAACATGCAGGCCTCAAGGCGAGTGAGCAAATTGGTGGAGTCTTCATCAATGCCTGGAAAGTTGGGCTTCGATAACTTGCAGGGAAGGCATCCGGGGGGTTTTTCATCGGAGGTTTGGTTGGAGGTTTGGTGCTTCCAAAATGTGTCCATGTTTTTTTTTTAAGGTTGAATATAATGGGCTGGGTTTTTCTAGGTGGTTTCAAATATTTTTTATTTCACCCCCTATTTGGGGAAGGTTCCCATTTTGACTAATATTTTTCAGATGGGTTGAAACCACCAAGCAGTTTTGTATTGTTTTTTTCTTGGATCCTTAGTTTTTTGTTTAATTCGAAAGTTTCGTCCGGTGATCTACATCCACTCGGGTCCTCAAGAACGGCAACAACGCCATCGTGAGTGTTGTGGTGTCAGTTCCCCTGATGAAGATCAACCTTCTTTGGCATTTTTGGACTCCAACGATGTTTATCAACCATAGAATTGGAGAAATAACCACCAGATGGAGTGACTGGTCGCCCACATGTGGAAAAACTTGTGAAGGAAACCATAGGCCATGTAGATCCATGTAGCTTTTCTTTGGGGCTGGATTTTCCCAGAAAAAGCCATCCCACCGAAACACCCCCGTTACTACCTACCAACCTACAGAGGTTGGTGGGTCGCGACGACGATGCGGTCAAGGCTTTCAGGATGGCTGAGGCGTTGGTGGATGAAGTACTGCAGCTGCCTTTATTACAGCTGAAACCCAAGGCCCCACACAGCCGCACGGTTTTGGTGGCAGTTGGTTGGGTATGGCCCAAGTCATTGTAAATGTCCAGTACACAATGGGGTCATTTAAAAAAAGAAGGAGACAGATGGATGTTGAAACATACGTTTAATAATAATATTTTATATTTTTAGAGTTTTTTGATTTCTTGC
Organism: Breviolum minutum Mf 1.05b.01; assembly: GCA_000507305.1. NCBI lineage: Eukaryota > Dinophyceae > Suessiales > Symbiodiniaceae > Breviolum > Breviolum minutum. The sequence continues at coordinate 351,114 of DF239497.1, forward strand.
CATATTTTGGCAATCATCGTCATCAATCAATCAATCAATCAACCAACCAAGCAACCAACCAACCAACCAACCAAGCAATCAATCAATCAATCAACCAACCAACCAAGCAACCAACCAATCAACCAAGCAAGCAAGCAATCAATCAATCAACCAATCAACCAACCAACCAACCAACCAACCAACCAACCAATCAATCAATCGATCAATCAATCAACCAACCAACCAACCAACCAATCAATCAATCAATCAATCAATCAAACATCACCGTCATCATCAACATCAATATCAAATACGGACCTTGCTCCTGACTTGCGGCATGTTCTTCTTTTACTCAGGAGTCTGTGGAGGCAGCCCCAAGTTTTGCCACAGCTACATCACAAGAGGAAGGTCACTTGCTACGGGATGAGACTCATCTCGTGGGGGTGAGGAAACGATGTTCACCTTCCAGTGTGGCCTAGTCCTATAGTCCTATCAATATTTAATCACGCCAAGTACCCTAAGTAGACTTGAAAGATGGACACTTTGTGTCATTTGTTTGGGTTCGCTTCTCATAGTTAGTTGCTTCCCTTAGTGTTTCTTGGTGTTTACCGGGTATTTTTGGCGTTTGCTTTGAATCTGGCAGGGTATGTGTTGAATATACCCACCGGGCGACTGCCGTTGGAGGTAAGCTGGTAGGAATGAAGTAAGTCTTTGGAGTTGTGAAGTCATCCTTATCATCAACAACAATATCAAGATAAAACAACTACAACAACATGATTCAACCACAACATCAAGACCAACCAGGCTCAAATGATCAGTTCCCTTGAATTTTGCAACAAGACTCACTTCACCTGGGATTGAAAAAACCCAACTTCGAAGATGTGCACTGAGTGATTGAGCAAACACAGATATTGTTGCTACCCTGGAATAATCGACTGTAAAACATCTGGACAAAAACCAAAAATCCCGTTGTTTCTTGTGAATCTGTAGATATATTTGTAACCTACAAATGGTGACAGCAAAATTGATGGTGGATCTTCCATCTAACGTATATGATTTCATCGGATTTGAGGCAGTGCTTTGGATGCCATTGCTCGCGAAACTGCGCTGAAACACCAGATGCCTGGATTGGGAAGTTTATTGAGATTCCGGAAGTTGTTGATAGGTTTGGAGAAATCCCATAGCTCACGTGTTTGTTGGTTAAAACACTGCGATGCTGTTGATGGTTCAGAGATCCGAAACCGCCACTTGGAATCTATAAAACCCAGTAAATATTGGGATAAACTACTTCTCAACTGGTGCAGGATTTCTTCCATCCACAGTAGCAAAAACATTTCAGCCCTGCTTTGATAAGAGTGTCCATATTACGGCCGAGGAAATAGCTACCTCTCAGCCGCCCTCAGGACGATGCTTCATCGTTTCGCAGAGGAGTCGCAACGTTTGTGCTATGAGCGGTTCTTGCACGATCCATCCTGGTTGTTGGAAGCCAATCGTGCTGAAGGTACCTGGGTTTTGGAAGCAATTTAAGGTAAAACCCATCTCCGCAACATGCTGAAAAAACACGACTTGTAGGACACACGTGTTGATGAGTTGTCATATCATTCAAACAACGTCACCCAAACATATTTTTTCTGACACAGTATATCATATAAAGCTGTTCATAGTTTGCAATATGGCACAAGATTTACCCTTTGCATTAGGGATGGGGCCGGTTATTTCAAGGTTTTAGTTTCCATCGTTAAATTCACCCATGACAGATATTAAAAGATTCAGAGCATCTCACATCCCTGTGAGACAAGCAGAAAAATCCTTGGGAGTTGTTGCTCTCAATGTCGTGTTGGGTGACATCTTGTTTCTGGTGTATAGCCAAAAATTGCACATGAGTTCTACCGCGCCCTTTGTTTTGTTGCATCACCACAGTTTGAGTAAGTTTTGTTTGACGTTTGTTAACATCACCCCAATTTGGTAACTTTTAAATGATTTAAATGCCGCTCAAAAAGATCGACCCAACAACCCATCAGAAAAAAATGGTGGGATTCCACAAAAATCGGCGACATGCACCAAGTTGAAAGGGAAGGGAGCGATTCCTTCCGTTCCATTTCCCTTTTCATTTCAACTCAATTCGAAAAAACAACGTTTGACTCGTTGCTGTGCCGAGGTTCAAATCAAGTGCAACTCCAAGCCGTGCCTGGCCATAAGGAAGGTACTTGTAGGGTATTCGAGATAAGTTAAGACATAATATTTTTAAAAGTGTTTTAGCATAGGTTTCTGCGATCATCACCTCATCACCAGGTGGTCGGTAGCTTGCTACCCAGCGGTGCGGGAAGATGCCAAACCACTAAAACCGATTTGGATGGGGTGGTTGGATACTGTACATGCTCAGTAGGGGGCCTGTAACCAAATTTGAGCTTCCACTTGACCTTCTGTTTGGATAAATTATGATGATGTCATGTCACCATGTCACCCAAAAAGTCTGTTTATCGGAGAAAAAAACTTAAATCCCACTTTTAAAATGGTAGAGTTTTTGGGAATTCCACCATTTTTGCTTTCATTCGTGATATGAATCGGGAATCTGCACCAACAGTTGGTGAAATAAGATCAAACTCACCCTTGATGAGTCAAGCTCCAGCCACTCGAGGTGGACTATTCTCCCTTGCTCTTGGGTTTACCAATGCTGGAGGACTCTGTCACGGCTGTCACGTTTGGAGAAACGTTTTCGTTTGAAATCAAGTTGCCAGCCAGAAACACACGTTTTCAAGCAATTTTCCTGCCACGTAGTCACATAGCATCTAATTTCAAGTTTCTGTTTTAGATATCTAGGTAAATATCTATAAGAGATTTTAGATAAATGTGTCATGATTCATTTGTGTTTCTTCAAGATCAACTCACTTCGTATCAACTTCCTACCCTCCAGGGAACTAACATATCCTCCAAAAATGGCATTTTGAAGATGATTTTCCTTTTCCCAAGGTGGGATATGTTAATCCCCTGGAGGGTATCATCCCCACTTCGTATCAACTTTCTATCCCAACAATTCCCATGAAAAAAATACAGGAAGTGTTAGATTTGTTATCAGCTCCCGGCCTTGATCCTTGGTCAAAGGCCAGGGGGACTGTAACGGTGACTGTTTCCAAAAAATAGGGCTGGGCCCCCCAAAATGGATGGTTTATGATGGAAAAACCACCCATTAAGATATATATATATATATATAATATATATATACTGGGTGGTGGCAACTCAAAGTATTTTTTTAATGTTCACCCCTAATTTGGGGAAGATGAACCCAATTTGACTCATATTTTTCAGATGGGTTGAAACCACCAAGCAGCGTATGTTTATCTTGTGCAAATGGTGCAAATGTGAAAACAGATTTATGTATTGTTAGTCAGAGAGATAAAATTCAAAACCATCTACATACCAAGATGTTTGCCAGCCCTTTAGCTGGCATTCGGTTCCGGATTGCCATTGGCTTGAGATGGCTAGATGGTTTGTGATCGCTCATCATAAACTACCGAACTTAGGACATGCTACTCGTACCGGAGATATTGTATTTGTAATGTGTTTCAAGGCTAAGGCATGCTAAGGCTATGTCAATGGAAGATAAATAAAACATACATATCAGCTCCACCCCTTTGATGACTATGGGTACCTGTCTTCATTGACAGTAGTGCAAAAGATTTCCACTTAAAATCAGGCTCACATCAGGTCCATCCCGGTGCTACTCAGCCAGGTGGTTATGAACGGTCGTATCCCTCGCCTTTTGTCCTGCACCTCACCATCATCATCATCATCATAATCATAATCATCATCATCATCATCATCATCATCATCATCATCATCATCGTCATCATCGTCATCACGACCCATGGCCACAATCATGCAGCATCATCACCAGCACCATCCTTCCAGCATCCATTTTCTCATATTCTATCATCCATCTCTAGTCTCATACACCCATGATAGTTTGATGATCAAGCACAATCTATCATCCAACGCGCATGTAGTTGGTCCTTCATCAGTGGATCCATAGCAACCCAAGCAGGCCTTTGGCTGCAGCTTTGCAACCGAACTCTGCACAAGGCAAGACGGCCATGAGTTGCAAGGGCCTGCTTCTTTCAAAGGGGTTGCAAACACGGACCTAGTGATACATACCGTAGTGTACAACGGAAAGATAGCCAATCAACAGTAGCCACTGCTAGAAATAACCCAATGCCTATGGCAATCCAGATCTATGACTCTATGACATACTGACGAGCTGTTGATGGAAGAAATGGTGCACCGCCTGGGATGTATTAAACCCTATAAATAATAAGATAAACTACCTATCAACTGGTGCAGGATTCCTTCCAAGATCCCTCGCATCCCAAGCATCCCAAGACCCATAGTTCTTTTCAGCGCCTTTTGTGGGTGATGAGATCGGAATAGTTTGTAGTGGGAGTAAGTAGTATTCTATCAGTAATCTATAGGTAACAGGTAATATATTTATCAGCCTCCGGCTAATGCCGCCGGCCTGTGCTGGGCTTGAGATTGCAAGCAGCATGGCCAGAAGCACCACCAAAAGCAGCAGCAACAACAGCACCATTCTCTCCATTGCCAGCAGCATGGCGAGAAGCACCACCAAAAGCAACAGCAACGGCAGCAACAATCAACAGCAGCAATAACAACAGCAACAACAACAACAACAACAACAGCAACAACANGTCATCAAGCCCCATTCCACTAGACACGCCGGCAAGGCCGGCGGATTGTAGTAGTAGTCGTCGTCGTCGGCGGGGTCGGCGGCGGTCGTTCTGGTGGTGATGATGCTGTGGAGTACGCGGTACCGGATGGCCATCTACACGTGGCACAAGAAGATGAAGGAACATGTTGAGACTGTCTATGTTTTTTTTTGATAGACATTTGCATATGAACATGTCACTGATGATTCTGACCATGATGAGGATCACATCAGTTTTGCTTACATGTATAAGTCACATTATAGATGTTTTCAAACGTCACTTGCAATCTTACAAGGTGATACCATCGAGTGATATACACAAAATGTTGTTACTTCAAATGACTCTGTTGGTTCATCTACCGTGTCTCCTGAGCTTCGAGAGTTTGCAGGCTCCTACCGCTCCTGGAGGCATTTACCGGTAGAGGTCCTGATGTCAGTACAGCAGCCGAGAACGAAGACAGCGAGTTAGGCTGGGACGATTTCTGTTGTTGCGTTTCAACTTCAAATGGAGGTATAGCAACCTCCGGCAAAAATGAAAACAACCAAAACCTTGCAATTCTGCGAATGTGCCTTTTTTGGGGGATGGTTAAGTGACCTTTTGGAAAGGTTGTTGGTGACCTGCAACTAGGGGATACAAAGGTCACGGATTGAATCACCTGGAATGATAGTGTTGCTGATAGGTGAGTACTGAACACCTCCAATTGATAGGTGCAGATGTTGAAGTGATGTGCAGGTAAATTGAATCCTCTTTCTCGTACCTCAATATTCATGGTTTGGCAGGGTGGCTCCCAATCACGTCCTTCCTTGCAACATTTTGTTCATATAACTAAAGTTTCTTGAATCCCTTCTATATATACCATAGAATTGTTGTATCTATCATATTTTCGTTTAATGATGTTACAACTTAACTTTATATGTGGATTGGTTTCAACAGGTTTCAACTATGTAGATTTATGTGCAAATATGAGATTTCGAAAGTATTTATATTTGAAACATTATATAAGTGTGTGTGTGTCTGGTATAGGTATTATATATATATATATTTGATGTACGCAATCTAAACCGGGCAGTTGCATGTAATTAGAAATGTTTTAAGGGCCAATTTGGCTGATTTGGGATGAGCCACCCAACCCACCAAATGACAGAAGGGTCAGACATGAGAGATACTGGTTCTTTTGCACCTCTCTTAAGAAAGTCCCAGTACCTAGCCTAACGCCCTTACTTCTCCCAAACTGGATCCACTGAATTCATGATTTTTTCCATGGTGTTTCCACCATTATTCAATGCCTTCTTTGCACAAGGCATTGATGTCAAATATGCGGAAGGGCACCGCTTGGCACAGAGAAGTTTGGAAGGATTTTGCTTCGGTTCCTGTGGAAAGACCTTGGATGGTCCCTTTGCTTGTAGAACGGGCCTTGTGGAGTTGCAGTGGCAATTGTTTTTTTCGATTTCTTCGGTGCAAGCGTTTTGAATAGATATAACAAAAGGCTCATCAACCAGGCAGCACACACAACATTGATTCATCAACTCTATTTAATATTCATCGTTCATGTGTTTCTTTATCCCCAATAGAAGCTTTAATTACATTTCAATCACAACGTGGACACATTCTTGAATGATATCAAGTTTAGCTGTTGCATGATCGGCTGGCAAAACTGTCTGAAAGAAGCCAGGTGCTTTGCAGTTTCGCCGCGGAACGCGCTTGACTCCGGAGCTCTTGGAAAAAGTCTTGATCGGCTGGCCTTCCCCAACTGCTGGAGTGCGGGATGCGATGGTGACGGAACAAAGGTTTGGAACATTCGGGACACCGGGACACCCTGGAACATGAGGAAAACGGTGTTAAAGAAAATCAGAGAAGATATGGGTCAAACCGATTTTGAAGTAGTTTCGCGGTTGAACACACAGGTCCATTTGTTTGTATATAGTGTTTCAATTTTAGAGACGGGAGGTGGTGGTGTTGATGTTACATGATGTTACTATTTTGCTGCTGTGTTGTTGTTGTTGTTGTTGTTGCTGTTGCTGTTGCTGTTGCTGTTGCTGTTGCTGTTGCTGCTGTTTTCGGTTGCCTCCACTTTGAGCAAACCGTGTTTCTAACGATTCTAACGAGGGCCTCGATGCATATCATTGTTTGTTTGTTTGTTTATAAGGAAATTTAAGCTAGCCTACCCAACACAACTTGACAACTAGGACTAGGATTTATTGAAATGATGAATGATCTACCCAGGACTGCACCTACACTTTGCAAAGACTGGTATTTTCTATCATAGCTCTATCAACGCATCTCAACACCATGGCCATACATTCCTGCTCCTTGTTGGGTCCTTTGATGGTGAGGTTGAGGTTTCGTTTTACTTATGACCTTGCAACCTGTCCAATTTTCCGTGATTGCCAAATTGCTTACTAAACAGGATAATAGGATAGTGGTTCCCACAAAATGTCACTTTGGCAAATTTCAGAATGAACGTGGTGTTGTTTTTTTGGTGGTGTAGGTTGAGTGCTGGTCTTGTCCCACATCGTGAGGATGATTTGCAGCTACTGGGCATGGCAAAAACCAATAGTTACCATCAGCTTGTGACCAATAAATAAAGAGATGCAGACTCACAAAGGGAAACGGCGTGTATTCCAACACCTTCCAACTTAACGGGAACACCTGAACACCTCCAGTTTTGGGGAGGTGTAGCTTCCTTGACTTCCTTGGAGTTTCATCGTGAAGGTCTTGGAACAACCACCCATGAACTGATATGAAATGTATTAAATTTCAGCAAATAAGAAGTTGCCGAACCCCTTCAGTCCTTCAGTTTTTTTTCAATGGTTTTTCATGCTTTCGCTGTGGTTCTTTTTTGTGAGGGTTAAAGGTTGCTGTGTGGATCCTGGAAATTCCCAAGGAAAGATGTGGAGCTACTTGAAGCTGTGCGTGTGGCACGAAAAGCCAACCTTTGGCGAAAGAGTGCTGCAGGCATGGCCCAGGAGATGAACAGGAGGTGGAGATGGACTCGGATGTGATTTTCCATGGCTACTCCCCTGAAAACAAATGGCTGCAACCTAAAAATCACCCATTTAGAAAAGAAAATCATCTTCCAAACCTCCCCTTTTGGGTGGCATGTTAATTCTCCATGGCGGCTACATGATTGATTGTCATGAAATCGAAGACGTGAAACGCACAATTCTATGCTAACTTAATGATTGCACACCAAGAGCATGCATGTAGTTGTGTAATGTTTGTTTTTATCTATGCATATAAATTGTCAATATGCGCAATATAGAGCATTATTGTAAACGTATGTGTTAATATAATTATATATATATATAAATATGTATATTATATGTGTGTGTAGTTATTATCCAGATTTCAACAAAAATCCTTGCGATCATTTTGGATCTCATGCATCACATTGAGACAACTGCAGGGCTGTACGAGTTGGAGTCGGTGCAACTGCGGCAACCTCACGAGGTCGTTTTGGGGAACCACCGGGGAGTTGGGGTGGTTCACCATCCGATTTTCGGGTTCAAACAGCATCCTTACTTTGATGTATAATGTGTTAGTGAAAGATGTTGAAAGATAATCGTCTTCCATGACATTTTGAATCATTTTGATATATTTTGACTAATTATCCCGAATTGCAGCTTGTTTGAAAGACATTTCCAGAGTGTATGGTGAATTGACTATGGCGCTATGACGAATGACATGACTCATGGTGCAGCACAGGGAATCTCAGCGATGCTAGGGCACCTAAAAACAGGACTGAACGGAACGTTTGGAACATGTAATTTGTTGCGCCATTTGTTGCTCCTTTGCCCGTCATTTGTTTTTGTTTTGCCTTCTGGGGTTTTCCAGTCTTTTCCAAAGGTTTGCAGTTTGCAGTTGCCTTTTTCCTTTGGGCTTGTTGCAGCTTTTGTAAGCAGCCCTGTTGACTTTTGGGCCTTCGGATCATCCAAGGAAGTAGGACCATAGTAACCAGAATCTCATGCTGATGGGTTGATGAACTGTAAAAAAGATGTTGTAAAATTGCTGTACATCATTTTCTGACATTTTTAGACTTAAACAAATGTAAAGATGTGAAACATTTTCCGGTTAAAAGATCCATCAACTGAGGATCGAAAGTTGAAGCTGAACATTTTTTGGTGGGATTGGAAGTGTTATGATGCCTAGGTTTGTGCTTAGATGAATCATGCTGAGGTGGACAAAAAGAAGAGCATTGTTCGCACGATGACGCTTTGACGCAGATGGTGGGAACTAGTGTCTTTGGAAAGTGCCTGGTGAAGAGTCAGAGTTATACAAAAACTGCGAAGTATGCGGCAATGGTGAGTACCAAGTAGCAAATATGAGTCTTCATCTCTATATATACAAGCAATAAATTGATTTGGTGGAATTTATGACCGGCATATTCTGAATCATTCCATGCTATAAAAAAAACGTCAACTGCAGCAGTGTTACCTTAGGTGAGTGATGTGATAGGATCAATGTTTGTAAATTGTCATTGATTTTCTTCAGGTGTTTTTTTTAAACTTGTTCAGTATGATGACCTAAGCACGAGTTGACCCAAAAAAACAGCCATCCAATACGTTTTTTTTGTGAGTTGAAACTGGAAGTTCCAGCCATGGCAAGACCTTCCAATAGTCTCAAGTCCTCGATCTCTACCCTCTTTGAACAATATACCTATCACATCATATACTATGATTTTATGCATATTATATATACATCATATTTCAAATCTATGTGCAATGCATTCATATACATTCACACTCAAACGTATATGGACATGAAAGCAGTATATTAGTTTTTAGACTATACGTACATGCATTGGTATTTGGAAGCATTTTGCATGTTTAGTTTTGGTTGAGGAGATGATTCAACTTGATATGTTTCAAAGGGGTTGAAATCACAGCCTAGGTGTTTTAGCTCCTGCCTAACTTATTGGATGATGCTCCACGCAATGCTACCTGAAATGGTTTGTCTGTGGAAAGGAAAAAAATATAGATATTCCTTTAATTCATGTCCTTTTTATACATTCTCATTTTCAGGATTGGTTTTCGCGGTTCATTTGTTGCAAGCCAATGATCCCCTCAAGGACCCTGACTTCACGACAAGTGGCGCAAAAGTTGTTGACTCGCACAGTTACGCCACGGGACCCGTGTGAGGGTTATGGGACACTTGTGGGGCACACTTGGCTCCATGATTCAAGCTGTGTATAATTTGTATATATTGAACTTCAGGGAGCTTGGAAACGGTAATCTTGATGTTGAGTACCTAGAAGCAATTCTGTTTTTTTGTTGATTGTTTGGATATTATTGGTGATGAAATTGCAGGGGGTTAAAATTCATGTTCTATATCGAGAGTCCAAGTGGTAGAAGAAATTTCTCCCCAATTTTTCTTTTTGGCGATCTGGGATTCACTAGTCATTCCATGCCATAGGTCTGAATCACCTCCCAGTTAACCATGGTTAGCCCATATATAATTCCACCAATGAAAAAAATGAAGTTCGATGTTTCGTGTTGAAATTAACGGAAACTTTCGAAATAAGTTTGTGGGCAGGTAGAAATTCCAATCTCTAGAGAGTTTTTGGTGGGTGTTGAAATTCCATTTTTGTTTCAACCACATCTCGCGACCGGTACCAGGAAGTATCCAGAGTGAGGACTATGGAAGTGTCTTCCCTCACTGAGACTGAGGTTCAGGAGAGCGGGATGCATGTCATGCAGTGAATTTTTGAAGGAAATGGACAGATTTTGACGATATATATATATATATATTTTTTATAATATATATGTATATACATCTACCCCTTTCATAGCTACATAATGTTAACCTTGGATGAATGTCAACCCATGTTTTGTTGGAAAACTTTCGAGGAGTGGTACCCAAGAGTAAGGCCAAGTGCTACTTCAATGGGATTGCCCCCCCAATTTAAGACCATCCGTGTTGATTAAGCCACGGTTCAAATTATGAAACAACGCTGTCATTCATCGTGTTGAACAATGCAATGTTTTGAAGCAAGCAATTTCACAATAAATTGGGGGTTGGATCAACAAATAAATAGAGCCTCTTAAAGGTTCAAGAAATAACACCATATATGAAATACCAACATGTGCCCGTCCTCTTTTGGTGAAGGCAAGCATCCTGGGTCTTAGAGATATCATTTGTTATATATCCCATGTTCTTTGGACCCATTTTTGAGAGGAGGTGTTGAAGTTGAATAATTTCATGACAACACCAACATAAATATAGTCTAATATAGTATATATATGTATATATCACATACATATACATAGCATATATATATAGTATATATTATGTATATCTCATGCCTGTTTGAAAATCCATGGTATTCTTGTTGAAAGGGTCCATTTTTTGCACTTGAAGGAGTTGCGTTTCTTTCGCCGTCGCATCGGCCTGGCGTCTTATGTGCCAAGTTGGATTCCGAAATGTCCATCCAAGAAACACAGTGAAAGTACATGGGCCTTGGTGAAGGACGTCATTTTTTTCTGGAGGGGGGAGGAAAGGTGTAAAGGTGGTGTTTTTGGAGTGAGTGTGAAGGGATGGGACGTTTTTTTCCGCGGAGGTGTTTTTTTCTCAGGATGAGTAGGGAAAAATGAAAGAGAAGCAGTTTGGAAAAGGGGATGTTTTTTGTGTGTGTTTTTTCGTGGGAAAAGAAGGATTAATTTCTGGGAGAGCTTGACAAAAGTAGTTTCGGTACAAGTACTTTGATGGTGACCTGCCTCCACAAATTATGTTTTTTTTTGAATCTCAAACCGTAGGCTGATACATTCCCATACCATCCATGTATGGCATATTTACCTACATTTAGTTGATTTTTATGGTAAATGTAGGTAAATATTTACCTACATTTAGTTGATTTTCATGGTAAATGTAGGTAAATATACCATACATGGATGGTATGGGATTGATAAAGGTGTGAGAAATTTGTTGGAGAGGTTGATGCATGGGATCTTGTTGTGGATAAACTGCATTGCATGGGATTTTTTCAGCTAGTCGGAAGGATCCATTTCAGGTGGTTTAGGATCAAAACTTGAAGTTTAGCCAATGATTTTCGGGATGAAATGGACAGTGAAGAAGCTTCTTGACAAATAAGAAGGGAGCAGATGGAGAAAGTTTTTTTTTTGATTTCAGCCCGATTCTTTTTGACACTCGAATGGAAGCCTACCCACACGAATGAAATTTCATTGATTAATATAAGCGTGCAATGTGCACGAAAACAACTTTTGTAAACAGCAATGATAGACAATATCAAAGTAACACTATAGTAGTTAATTGGAATAAACACCAATAGAACAATCATGTAACATTGTAGGAGTAATTTCTAGACACCATAAGGATATATTTCCCTTGGCCTTTGAAACCACCCTTGGTGCCCCCTCAAAAAACCCTCCAGGATGCCTACAGCTCCTTCCCTTGCTCTTTATGTGCTTTGGAGTGGCAATGGGGAGTTTTTGGAGAACATGGCTTTCCCAACCAAACTGTCCTGCTTTGAAAGTATACTATGGGATTCTTTGCCAAGGGGTTTGTAAAGGAATATTCCTGATAGAATTGTGACCGGAACTTTTGCAATGTGCAGGTGATTTGGATGAAATTGCATTATAATAATTCAATTCCGGATCATAATTGTAAGATTTCTACAGGCAAGCAAGCAACGTGTTGCTGATACAGCACATGCAATGTTTCATTGTTGAATTCAACATGTGTCATCTCTCTCCCTGAAATTGTGTGGGTATTCACATCAGGTTTTGAAATGTGTATCCACAGGGGACATTAACGAAACCTCATGAAGAGTGGTGTGCTTTTAATTGCGTTTCTTCTATTTGCTTCGATTTAGTAAAGCAACTGGTGATATTCCATTTGTTTTCCATTGTTCTGTTTTTTAAGTTTTTTTGTGCTGTGGCGTTTATTTGAGAGCGATTTTTGAAACCCCAAGAGTTGTTTCAAAATCAATTTCAGTAAATTCGAAGTAAAACCAGCAGTTGACTGGCTCCGTGTTTTTTTTTGTATTGGATTTGACCATTCTGAATGGAGATCCAATTTTGATGAACAGATTCTTTCAACTGGCTCTTCCACTTCTCCCTGGTGCCGGGGACAAATCGAGAATCTTCGGTCGGATTGGGCTGAGGTAAACAGCTAGTGAACACCTCGACGAAGGACAAGGCTTATTTTGCCCACTGTGAGAAGTGCTGGCACCTTAAGCCAGAAATTATTTGCTTGGAGGGATTTGCTAGAAATAGAGCTTGCATGCATCTTGGATTTTTAGGAAGCTATGTGTGTATGGCTTAATGGTGGTATAAATAGTTTGTCACATTGATTTTGATGTTACACCCCGGAAGATTAACATGGAACCTAAAAATCATCTTCCAAACCATAATTTTCAGGTTCCATGTCAATCTTCCAGGGTGTAACCCATTTTCAAGTTAATGAATGGCAATTTATTAATCAACAGTTTTTCACTTCCCCCCTTTCAACTTGGACCCACTTCGCAGGTCCATGCCTTTGCTAGGTGATGTTGTACACCTATAAAGACGTGTGTTCATATCCGTACATACGGTACATACTACTTTCAATGCATTGTATACATGTTGTTGTTGTTGTTGTTGTTGTTGTTGTTGCCACATATCATCCATCAATCCCCAAACTTGACAAGATTTGATATGTGGCCTTTCCGAAATGCAAATCGTTGGAACGCCTGAGGGATCGGACTTCAAGGCGATTCACTGTTTGCTCCAAGTGCCTTCGAGAACATGTGACTCAATGTACAAGAGGCCTCGGCCTCGGCCTCGGTCAAGTTCAGAAGATTGACCAAGGGCATGAGCCAGCAAAATAAAGTGAAACTGGGTGATGGTTTGAAATGTTGTTTATTTTCACCCCTACTTAGGGGAAGATTACCAATTTGACAATATATTTTTGAACTGGGTTGAAACCACAAACTAGGAAATCAACAAATGATATTAAAAGAACGCTTGTTTTAGACATGTGCATTTCACATTTTTTTGCTGATGATGTTATGAATAGTTTGCAGACAATTTCAAAAAATATACTGATATTGTATAGTATTTTATATACTCGGTATATACATGTATGTATTTACGTATAATGGAATTATAATGATATTAAACTCCAAATATGTTTTCTACTATTTGCACAAGTATGCAGATGCAACGATGAGACCCAAGGTTGTAGCCAAGACTGTTCCTTGCCAGGCCCACACCAGCTACAGCTGTTGGACGCGTCGCCCTATGCCGCCTGGCATGGTCAACGCATAGCCAACGCCACCAACCTGGGGAGATCCAGTCATATTTGGGATAAACGGATCAACATTTGCATGGGTGATAGATATCCGATACTCTAAGATTGTTTCAACACACCTTTGGAACACACCCCTAAACCTTTACCAAGAGGCTATGAAGGGATTCATTTCATAGTTGGCTAGGGGGATTGCCTTGGGTGTGCTCTAGGGGTGTGTTGTAATTTTCTTGGATGTTTTTGACTCCGGGACCCATTATATAATCTATTGTGTTTGGAAGCATAAAAACCCTCGCAGCCGGCACTCCCAAAGGGGGGGATTCCTGTAAGTTCCCTCAAGGGGTGAGCCGAGTAAACCGGTACGCTAACCGGTCAATATCATCAAGGAAGGACGTTTTGGAGTTGATTCGTTTCCCGGAAAGCATATGTTGTACCATTGTTTTTAAAGCTATGATGGTTGGTCCGTTGGTGGTAGAGTTGATCTGATTTTTAGATCATGTTGTTTTCAAAGTTCCTTTTTATGTTGTATGCATTGCGTGAAAGAATGAAACTTGGATTTTCCTTTTCGATACTTAGCATGGCAGTCATCGTTGTAAGCATGAATCATTCCCAACCAACTTCCATCCAGCTTTTCAATGAAAGTGGTGTCCCACCCCGCTGTGTCTGCCCAAAGTTGGGTACCATACCATGCTACACTGCTCCACCTCAGGTGATGAATGAAAAGAACCCGGGTTGTTTAGGGCATATAGGGGATTGTACTGCCCAGTTATATGGGGATTATTATAAACCATTATACTATAATCCCTATTAAACAACCACTATAATGGAAAGTAATCAGGGTTTTTTTCGTGGCTCAGGTGATGAATTTGAGCATTTTCCACATTTTTTTCCAACCAACTAATCCCTATTAGGTGGGCATTCCTCGTTGCAGCTGTTGCGGCAAGAAAATCACATGGCCTTGGCAGATGAAACCTGGACATGGCGAATCTCCTTTGGAACCGTTCCTTGGAGATTTTCCCGGTTGAACCGGACTCTCTTGGAGCTGCTAAGGCATTTCCATGGATGGATTTTGGAGGGCCTTTTTGTTCCAAAAAACACATCGAATAAAGCAAGGTGAAGCCAAGAGAAAAAGGGAAACTTTACAAAAAAATTGAGTCAGCTTCCTGGTCACTGTTCATGAGAAGCCTTTTTTCAGTTTCACTAATATGGTTCTTTAACTTCCAATCCTGAAGAGCTTCCGAGCAATTGTCAGAGGGCGCCAAAAAAAAGAGGGAATTCGATAAGGGACAAAACCGAAACCCTTTGACATTTTGTTGCAAATGACTGACCTACGACCTCCTGGCTTTTTTTTCCGGAGTACACAGCTACGGGTTGTGAGGGTGCAATGGGATGCGTCCCCACACAATTGCTACATGTAGGTTGAATACATATATATATATATATATAGTCGGAAATCTGCATTTCTACTGTAAAGTCTTTACATCTTTTAACTATACACAATTTGCAATCTCCTCTCCAAAACCTCTTTTGTTTTACCACTACCACACTACCATGCCATTACTTGATATACCATGCAGAGACTTGGAGTTGTAGTATCTTAACGCAAATTCATACTCTTTTGTGTGGAAAACATTTATTTTTAGCTAGAAACTAATTTGATGTAAATGAAGTTTACCGCAACAGAAACCACATACTCACTCCCACTGGTGATTAATAGGATATGTTTAGGAATGTATTTTCTCAGGGAATGACCAACTGATCTCACATTTCAATGACTGTAAGTAGATGCTGTGTCAAACTGGTGCCAAAGGCAATGGTTTCATTGCAAGACCTGTGGCACCAAGAAGGACGTGTGTGAAACGTGTGCCGCACGCTATTGCCCACAGTCACCTGGACTTCTGCAGACGGCAGTTGTGCAAGGTACTAAAACCTATTGGGGTTTGATGTCTCTCATTGTATATGCTTATGTTAGACATATGTATTTATTCTTGAATTTTTGGATCTAATTCAAAAGTGGGTATGGTATGTATTCAAATATCTACAGTATATGTATAGTCAACAAAGAGTCAAAGAGGTTGTGGTTTTTCCGGGTGCCATTTGAACCCGGACTCACCTGAAACTTCCTCAAAAATAGGATCGATTTGGAGTGACCGGAGACATGCGTGTATGTTTCGTTTTTTGAAAATATCTAGTATGGCTAAGAGATTTTAGATTAGCAAGAAACTTTGGAGAGTTCATTTGTTGTCGCATTTTTTGGAATCATGTCGAATTCCCACCAGATGGGAATTTGACAATGCTGACAACGCCATGCATTTTTCAAAAAAGAAAATCCCCAACAAATCCAGCCGTTTTATAAGGCATCACAAGATGGAGTTGTTGGGCCAATTGAAGGGTGGTTTCACCTGCAAGAGTTGTGGCAAAGGCGGCGCGGCAAATTGACACCAGGGAGTTTTAGGTGACGGGTGACGTTCTTCCACCGTTGAAATCATTGGTGGAAACGATCCGTTCGGTGGATTTATGATATGTTTTTTTGTTGAGAAACTCTACCGTTTCTCCCGGAAAAGGGCAGTTTGTTTTTTTGTTAAACCAACGATGAAGTACGGAATTAGTGATGTTAGTGTGAATGTTATTGCAAGTTGATCAATATTGGTGTCAAAACTTTTTGGAGATATTAATGACATGAACTAGTGCGGAGGCTCTATCGCACAAGATAGTTACTGGGAAACTAAGATAGCTGTGGAAATCTACTCTTCGAATAGGAAATTTGTCTTTGAATGGGCAATTCTCCAGTGCTATGTTTCATTACCGGAGGGTATTCTTTATTTCCAAATCTAATTATCTACCGTATATATATATATTTATATTTGTTTACTGTACCGTCTAAGATGGTTTTTTAAAAAGTGTCCGATTGAAATCTATTCATCCTTGATACTTACACAGATTGAGTTGCGGGCACACTGGGGATCTGCCGGCATGACTTGCTATTTTTTCCAGGTGTCCACGGCAACGGTGGTGGCGTTTTGCAGCTCTATCACTGTACTCTATGTCAAGAGGTGCGGTTGGTTTGATTGAGTTAGTTCTGTCAAAAGCGTTAAAACGGAAGAGGAAAGAAGCCCACATCCGCGGAATTCTGCTGGAAGGTAAAGGTTCTCGAAGTGGAAGGTGACTGCGGACTGTTGAGGGAGTGCATTCTTTCTTCAACAATCATGCCGATGTGTTTCGTATACGATAAGGCCAGTTCCAGGTGTTGAATTTGAATATAAAGTATCGTTTGTAAAGTTGAGATTGGTTTTATGTAACCGTGTAACCTTCGTTTCTCCAACAAAGGTGGATAGCATTGGATCCGGATTTTGGTTTTGTTTGCTGTCCATTCTTCGATTTTGATCCAGGCCAAATGCGAGGTGGTCTACCCCAACGGAGAAGCTGCTCTAGCAGATGTGAAGCTCACCATGAGCATGAACGAAGTGAAGGCACGTTTTTTTGTTCTTTGTCTTTGGCGCCCGTTTGCGCTCATTTTTATATAAGTTCAAACCACTTGCCTACCTTTGCCCTTCATCCAGCTTTGAAGCAATACTAAGAGGTATTTTTTAAAAAAACAAAGAATCAATTTGATGTCGATGTTGTTGGTTTTATTTTCAGAAGTCAAATTTGTTATCTAGCTGGTGGCAACTCAAACATTTTTGGGAATGTTCACCCCGAAAATTTTCCGATGAACCCATTTTGACGATCAGATTTTGCAGGTAACCTCGGTGGTGGCCAATGGTCCTGCCAGCTTGGCCGGTGTACTGCCAGGTCAACGTCCCTGGGCGTAAATTGAGGTATGGCAACGGGGGGGAACCGGTGGTACCTTATATTGTGAACTATGATAGATGGTGGTACTTTTTATTTTTTTTTGCAGTTTGTGTTTGTTGGTTTGCTTGGGCCTGGTGGTTTGGTTTTGTTTGTGTGTATTTGTTTGTTTTTTCTTCAGGAACCTTTTTTTTAAGAAGCCTTCTGACGATCCAAAAAAATGAAAATTAGGAACCTAAAAGTATCAGCTCCGCCCCAGCCCCGCGGATCCCGGAAGGGTTGGAAGGTTCAAAGTAACATTCCAGGTTTTTCCTGGAGTGTATTTTTGAATATTTTTGAATCGGGTTAGTTACACTACTGTACCTAAAACTAACAGCTTGCACCTGAAAACGGATGGTTGGAAGATTAGTTTCCTTGTGGGATGGCCTTTTTTCAGGGGCTATGTTAGTTTCAGGGAGGGTACACTCCCTAAAACATCCTAAAACTAACAGCTTAGCTTGCACCTGAAAAATAGGCCTTTTGTCCCAAAAGGAAAGAATCGTATTCCAACCATCCATGTTTCGAAGGCTAAACTCGCTGTTAGTTTGAGGGAGGGTATTCTTACTTGTCTCCACTTTTTGCAGTGTTTCTTCCAGATGTTTGTGTTGTAGACATTTCTGCCTGGTGAAAAGAGATATGATGAAAGCTAGCATCAGGTTACAGCTGGAGTTAGCTTTCTTTACTAGCATTGGCTTATTTTTCCAAATTTGCTTGTTAGTAGTGTCTTAAGTGTTGTTGACAATATTTTTGAAGTTCGAAAATTTGCCAAAAAGGACAACCTTTTTGCAGGCTGGAAATATCAATCATCTCTGTGGTTTGAGATCCACACCTTCAAACGATTTGTTTGGTTTAAGTCTAAGTCCCTTTCGTTTGTTTTGAAACTTCGCGTATTTAGTTTCAAGTTCATTTGTTCACTTGCATACTTGTTTCATTGAAGTCTTGCACAGTTGCGCACTTGCAGATTGATTGCATTGGCTGAAAGATTAAAGGTTGTAATGGTTTTATCTACGAACTTGCAATATCTTGCAATCTGCAATGTGATTTTGCATTTGAACATGCGAAGTGTCACAACAAGTATACGAAAGAGGATTTTAGCCGAAAGGTGAAGAAGTGCATTTTGAAGCCCATTTGAAGCCCCACAGATTGAAACTTGGAAAATTAATTTCACACCACAGTTTTGGTTGAATACATTCACTAACAATTCACAATGGAAATTAAATATCAGCCTGTTGAGGGCGTGCCATTTACAAGCCAACAGAAAGTGCAGAAACACAAATCAAAAGCCAGTTTCAAAAATGAATTATTGGGCGGTAAGGCCCGGCCCGGTCTAATTTGAAATCAGCCCATTCAAGTTGGCTTCGACAGAAATGGAGATACTTTAGATAACATAAAGAAAAGCATAGCATAGTTACAGGATGCGCAATTCAGCCAGAGAAACTGACATTCCAAGTAAAGCCACAGACATATGCAATTGGGAAATTGCCAGTCAAGCACAGGCACACAGTACTGTTTTCCTGCCAGTGGCTATGTAAAAAGCAAGGCCGGTCCCTATGACTTCCATCAAATGTAACAGTATAAGCTTAAATTTGTGTACCAGCTCATGCCCGAGCAATGTCAAAAAGCACAAGGAGTTGAATTTCATTACGTGGTGTAGTTTCCTTAAAAAAAAGCAACCGTAAACCACCCACCCCCCAAAAGAAAATACAAAAAAATATATCTAGTTTTGTTGGATCAACCCAAAGCACCTTTAAAAGGTTTCCGGAAAGGTGTCAAATTTGATGTACCGTTTCGAACGATCGATGTTACCGTTTCCACCACGACCTGAGGTGTCGTTGTCAATGATCATCCTTTAGTTTCTCCAAATGCCTTGGAGGAAATGATGGACACAGCACCATGGTTTCGCCAGTTATGGGGGGGCGAAAGTTGGTTGGGATGTAACGCTACCAGGTCGGCGCGCGAGGAGTCGTTGAGAAATGAAGCCCCCACGTGTTTTCACTGTAGATATTTTAATTGAAGACGTGTATATGAAACATTTAGAGGGTAGAGGTGTTCCTTTTAGAAGCCAGTGACTGGGTGCCCAAAGTCATTTATTCAGGCATGGTTTGCAAAAGTTTTGGGGTTTTGTAATACATTTATCAAAATAGATGCTTTGAACCCTTCAAATTGACATGGTTTACTCAGCTCCGCAGTGCATTTTTTGAAGTTGTCGACCTCAGCAGATGTTGTGATGACGCAGTCCTTAAGAACGCACGAGTTTCTCCCGCAACCCCACCACCCATTAAAGAAGCCCTCTCCAAGTTCAAGAACGAAACGATGTGAACATGTTCAGATACTTTCTCAGCTTCTTTTGGAATCAAGAACATAAAACATGGTTTCTACAATCAGTGGGTACTGGGATGGGGCGATTCAGCCGTGTTTTTTCGTTGGTTTCTTTTTTGGTGTGAAGGTTTGTCCGTCCAACTGAAAGCTGATTAGATAAACCCGTTGATGGCTCGGGACAGCACGTTTGTCTCGAAAATACGTGTATAATAGGTATATAGGGTATAAGCCAAAAAAATACCTCAAATATACATAATATGTAATTCCCAAAAAAAAATCAAACGCCTTTATGGGTGAATTTCGCAAAAATGTCACACCCAGACAAAAAATGCGGGGTTTAAAACAAACCCGGTGGAATTTGGGGCCTATTTGTGCTTTGCGTTTGCCCTTCAAAATGTCCCTAAGATCCTGGTGGAGTTTCTGAGCGCCACCACCTTCGACGCCAGCTTCGACTCCATCAAAGCAGTCAAGGACGGGGTTCCGTTGGAGGAAAATGGTTGCCCAACGAAGCTGCGTTGCTTCACCATGAGAAAAAACCCTGGTGGTTTAGGGTTGTATAGGGGATTATACTACCCAATGATTTGGGGATTTTCATAAGCCAACATAAGGATCCTTATAAACCAACCAGTATAATGGAAAGTAGGAAGGTTTTTTCGTAGCTCACATGTATTTTGCCACGTGGAATTTGATGAATTTTCCAAGTAAAGATGGATAGCTAATATGGATAGCTAGTTGGATCTCCTTGCTATACTACTTGTAGGTGCCATTGTCGGAATGTATTGCTTACCTATAGTAGTATCTGGTCAGGAGTTGAATACCTATGGGTTGTGCAGTATGCTTAGGTGTGTCCCCACCCCCACCTTGTAACAAAAGTAGGGTCACCAAGGTTGACCGTGGCCGTATCCATTCCCTGATCCCAATTGCAATTGCAACCCAAAACAGCCATTTTGGATCATCAAACTGTGGCAAACTTGGGCCATAAGTTTTCAGCTTCATCCTGAGGAGAACTTAGCATTTCAAGTGAAGGATGGTCGAGTGTTTATCACTGAGGCACACCGGTGGGAAAAGGAAAGGCAGTTTGAACAAGACAAACGCAGCTGCTGAGTAAATCATTGCCGTTGTTTGTTTAAAAAACACCACGGTGACGCTGACTCCTGTTTTTTCTTGGGGCTTTGGGTCTTTGATTTGACGGACGTTCTTGGGATTTGGGAAGCAGCACGTGTTGGGCGCTGAGGAAGCCTGGGGAATTGAGGGGTTCCTCTGCCATGTAAGTTTTTAAAAGGACAGGTTTAGCACCACAACCATGGCGCTAAATAGGCCCCAGGAAGTACTTTTTTACCAGTCACATCTTCACTAGTGATTTTTGTAGCTACTATTTTTCAGTATGAAGATACACTACATTACATCATACTATATACATCTACATATAGCTGAAGAAAAAATCGCAATGAACACATTACTGGTAGTTGTCAAACCCCTCCCCCTTCCCGTCATTTTTGGTCGCTTCCGAAACCTCCAGCCGCGATGACTGTCGTTTCAGAATGGCGAAGGTGCGGAAGTTTCATGCGCGTTCGTTGGGAGTGGATCTGGGATGTCAACTGCTCTCGGTGAACGGACAGAAGGCCAGATGGGAGGATTGACATGGGAGGATGAAAAGAGTCCGGTGATGACTGCGCAAGCTGGTTGTGCTTGTGCTTGTGGTTGTGGTTGTTGTGGTTGTTGCTGTTGCTATTGTGGTTGTTGTTGTAGTTGCTGCTGCTGCTGTAGCTGTTGCTGTTGCTGTTGTCGTCTCACACTTCTGGAATGTGCCGGCATTGATATTTTGATGCATGTTTAACATGTTCAAGTTTACCTTTCTGTTAGTGTTGGCAAGTAGCTGCTCCAGGGGGCATCCCTAGAGTTAAGGCTTCGATCAGGATCTTGAGATGACCCTTTTCCGATGGATCATCTAGATTCCACTCGGTCGCATTGGGGTTGATGGTTTGAAGTTGATGACATGAATGCAGTTACAATACTGTATATAGTTTGTGGCGCCAAGGGGAATTACAACTTTGAGAGGAGAATTAGTTGTAAGTTTTTTACAGCCAATTTTCGTGATATACCGATATACCGATATACCCTCTTATAAATCAATATAAAACTAGCCTTTACAAATAAAAGGTCAGTAAGCATCGTTCTCGAGTCAGTCGACTGCGAAGTATCTCCAGCCTGATTCAATGGGGGTGCTCCTTCCCCACCCTCCACAGATAATCGGCCAACAAAACGTTGCAGAAAATCATCTATAGGTGGTGGTTTCAAAGAGGTTTCAAACTTTTATCCTGATCCTTGGAGAGATGATCATTCACAACTCATAACCAATATTTTTCACAACGGATTGTAACCACCAACTGAGCAAGAGGTTTTTGTTAGGGTATCACCATTTTTGTTGGGTAAACTGAGGGTTTTTCAATAAGTTGTTCAACAACCTCAGGCAAAGGTCACCCCAAATGATTGTTTAGTAAGGGAATTCCCCTTAATTCAGGTTAGGAATGATACTAATTTGGCCAGGTTGTTTAACAACCTTTTTTGTACGGAACACCTTCATCACAAGTTTTCGGGGGATGAATCTCCGCAGGCTTTGGCCCTGGTTGAAGGGGCTGAATTGACCTTGGATGGTCTGATGCCACCGTATTTGTGACTTGGTAGATACATGGCCCCTTATCTTCGTATATTAAGATGTATCAAAAATAGGATATAGATTTACGTAGCTTATACTTGTCGATATTCATACAGCAATAATTATACATATTGATAATATATGACAAAAAGGCACTGGTATCAACTGGTCAACAAGTCTTGTATCCTCCTGGAAACGATCACTTGTCCCTCCTGGGAGGGTATTTGATCCAAGGCTTCGACTTCGACAAAGTGGGCCAAAACTGTTGTGTCACCAAGGTGCCAGAGGATGGAGAGAAGGGAGGAAGATTCCAACCAAAAAGTGGTGGGTTGAGGAGACATGCATGCTTCATATATGGTACTGTATATTTACCTACATGCATTTGCCATACATTTCAGCCAAATGTAGACAAAAATTCCATACATGGAGTATATGTGATATGGAAGTTCATCAATTTGCTGGTGAATAGGGTAAGCTCTGGGATCCAAACATATTTGCACACATCACGAGACACAGACTCCGTGAGAAATTTCTCATGTACCACCAGATACACGGCATAAGTTCCCTTTGCGCTAGTTAAACCTTGAACCATTTGGCAGACCTTTGCGAGTATGGCAGGGAAAGATCATGAAAGATCTAAATTTCGGTGCCACTGTGTTTAATGTTTAGTCAGTCTCGTCCCAGGTTTTAGATGGTTGAAGATTTTTTGGCAATGGCACGATTCATCCTCAGGAGATGTACGAAATTCACAGGTGCAACATACATAAACTGCTGCCCTTCATCTCCTGATACTGTTGATGGAAGAAATCCTGCATGATCTGGGATGAAGGAAACCTGAGATAAGTGATGCGAGTTTATCGACCAACCTCAACAGGTGACCGCCGGATTTATTCCATCCACCGGATCGTCCGTCAGCGGTTTCTACAGGTTGTAGTGTGATGTGCGCAGCGGGCCATGAGATGAAAGCCCAATACTGTGGAGGCGTTTTATGCCCCAAGGGCCACGCCTTGATACTTTGACCTGTCAGTGACACTGTTGAAAAAAAGGAGGGGGCTTTTTACAGTGCTCGATGTATATTTTGGCTTATCGCCCTACTGGCTGATGAAGGTTTGGCAACTTGTGAGGATATCTAAGGTGGCAAAAGGCGAAAACAATGCCTGGATTGTTTTCTGCCGGTGGAATGGAATTATACAACAGTTGCCAACCTTCTGGGAGAGTCAGCTGAAATTGTGAAGATGGATGAGGGGTTGTTGGGATAATGAACTGGATTTTTTGATGATGCAACTTATGGTGAAGTAATTTCTCTTTGTTCTATGCTGATTTTGGTTGTTAAAAGTGAACACTGATAATAACACACTGATAGTAAAGATGTGAAGATGTAAAGTGAACACCGTTGTCCTAGCATGTTTAAATCTAAATCGACGACTTGGGTGCCACAAAAAAGAACCTCCGCTGCTTTTCGCTGCTTGCCTTGGCTCAGGAAATGTGTGCCCAGGGCCAAACTCACCCTAGATGACTCTGAAGCCACCTGTGAGAGCTGTGGCGTGACTCTGGACAAAGAGGATCTTGCGATGGCATGTTTGAAGCTTGGATGAAAAAAACATATGCTGTAGCTATATAGAAATATTATTCAGAGAATCTCCGAGTTTTCTGGTCATAGCAGGACCCCCTGAAAAGAGCGATTAGATGATGATGGTTCAAGATTTTGTTTTAAGGGATTGATTCCAGAAAAAAAATCAGGAACATGACATGTTTTAGCAAAGTGTTTGGATCAATTGGTTGACTTCGATCATTTTTTGCCTAACAGCCATCCGAGGCCATGCTTGAGTGATCACGTTCGCCTACCTGTATCTGCCACTTGGTGCTTGTCACCTTATACCTTGGGTAGTTGAGGGTTGCAAGGTGTTTTCGGTTGCATATCAAATTTTTACAAGGAGCATGGTGCAGACATGATGAATGCGAATAAAAATTGACAAGGATTTGTTTGTGGCGTAGGTTGGAAATGTTCGATGCAAACATTGTATCACAACGACCAAGTTCCGAAAAAGCAACAGCATTAGATGTAGATGATGTAGATGATGATGATGATGATGATGATGATGATGATGATGATGATGATGATGGCAGTCACCCAGCTGAGGATCGGTATCATCTCTTATGTTCTCGCTGTGGATGGCGACTGTCAGTGAAGAATATCATTGGGGAAGATTTTCCGCATCTCAACCGGAAGCCTGCAGAATTATTGTCCGTTGCAGCTTTTTTTGGTTGCATCAGCCATCAGCCATTGGGAGGATTATCGTGGTCGGATACCTCGCACTCCTAATTCTATGATTTTTGCAGTTTGATTAAAGTTGGAATGCTTTACTGACACGAACTACAGCGTGTTATACCAACTGAATTCTCTACACATGGTACTGCATAGTATGTTGATTTACGGGAGATATGTAGAACTTGTTTGGAGATACAGTATAATAGCATATAGACATATATCATCATATTTCATATAGCTTTCTAATTTGCATACAGACATATGTACACTCTTAGTAAATATATATAGATATATATATATATATAGATTGATGTATATATATTTATACATATACATATACATATGTATACATGTGTGTGTCCACATGCATCATCACCGGGCTTGTTGTCCTGTCCAAACTCGCCTTCCGCAGCCATGCTTTGCCGAGGTACAAGTCTCAGGGGACCGTCAAGTGCCAAGACTGCGGTCGTAATGTCATGGAGGCGGCGTGGCTCAGATGGTGCCATCGAGGGTGGGATATTTTGGGAAAAAGTGCCCCGAAGTTCCCGTTTTTCTAACAAAAAAAGCGTGGTTTCGTGATGTTTTCTTATTTCCTGGATTGGAAACCATCCATTTTTATCTATTTTGGTAAGTTACCATTTAGATTTGTTGAAGGTAATTCATACAATAAGCTTGGTTTGATCTGGCAAAAAGAAATTTTACCTGTAACTAATTAGGGTATTTGCATTCAACAGAATCAACTAGTCCTCATGCAGTCAGGACAAACATCATCCAGATGCCCGGCATTTTCATCATTGCGCGAGTTGCTGGGAAGATGGCATCAAAGAAGATCGTTGCTACTTCTGTATCTCGAAATTCCTTCAGACAACAAAAAATTCGACTGAACTCCCTGAATAAATCTGAATAACGTGACATTTCTATCAAGAAAGGCAAACACAATTTCCAAGGTTTTGTTCGAATATCGAAAGCTTACGGGGTACATGTGATTGAAGTTGTTATCGAAGACTATCCGTAGGTCCGTTTCATGAATTTTCAGCAGAGTCTTTGAGTGATCAGTGACCAATGTCGGGAGTTGTTCCTGCCTTTGTTACCCTGCAGCTTTCGTTCCACAGAGCGGTACCCCCTTAGACTATTTATATCATTATCTACCTTCGTTTTATATCTGCTTATATAACAATCATCAGTTGGATCTACCCCCCAACCCAGGAAGGCGGCAAATGAAGGTTTAGCTTGTGATCCCCTATCACGAATAAATTCAATATTCCTGTGCTGCTGACTCCTGGAAAAGGGAAGGGGGGGTTGAACTCAAAATCATGGGCTAAGTTTCCCAGTGGCATTTTGTTAATTGGCATGATCCACTGCTGAACTCGCAGCTATTTCCAACTGTAAGGTAGCATGCGACGTTTGGCATGTCCTCGAAGTCATCACTTAGTGCCCTGTGATTTGTTCGCAAAGTCTGAGGGGAGGGAACCTGTGAGTGTGCCAAAGCAAGGGTAAGGAACCCCTAGATGCTTCAATGCAGGGTATGCAAAAAGTATATGAGCGTATGTATTTTGTTGATATGATCTACTATCCATATTGATATGACTTATTGATATTCTTTATAACCATATTGTCAGATTGTTATGTCTCTGTTGTCATTTGTATATCCATAGTTTGAATTAGTTACTCAACCAATGGTTGGTTGGTTGGTTATATACAGCCTATTCTATGCTGACCCTGAAGGGACAACCCTTTTTGATAAGTGTTTGATTCGATCAGGAGATTCTGATAGTAAACCAACTGACATGAAGGGGCAAAAAACCAATTGGTTGAGCATACAACTAATCATTCATTCATTCATTTTTTGATGGATTTCACACATAGCTAGGACTATGAGGCCATTAGCTGTTTTGATGGCATGAATCAATGATCTGAGATGACCCTCCCAGGGTTTCATATGGTTCACCTGAAAATGGCACCCTGGAATAGGAGAGATTCCTTTTGGAAACCCATCATGTTCAACTTATACCACTAACTAATGTCCCCTAAAAACGGCACCTTTGTCAATAGGAAATACATCTGAACCAACCATTGATTTTCAGGGGACATGTTAGTTTCCTGTAGGTTTTTCTTGGGGGTTCCATACATATCTTCAGTTTTCCAGGTTTGACATCGCCTTTTACGGAAGACCTGGAATGCCTGGAATGCAACGAAGAATTGCTCCCCAAAGAGGAGAAACCACCGTGCGGGGGGGGTGAGAGGGGGCTGATTGTCATGCCCAAGGTTCATGGCTTGTTTTGTTTTGTTTTTCTTTGCATTGCTTTGTTTGGTCTGTTTGGTCTGTTTGGTTGGTCTGTTTGGTTTGTTTGTTTGTTTGTTTGGTCTGTTTGGTCTGTTTGGTCTGTTTGGTCTGTTTTGTTTGTTTGTTTTTTTGTTTGTTTGTTGTTTTGTTTGTTTGTTTGGTCTGTTTGGTCTGTTTTGTTTGTTTGTTTGTTTGTTTGTTTGTTTGTTTTTTTGTTNTGGTCTGTTTGGTCTGTTTGGTCTGTTTTGTTTGTTTGTTTGTTTGTTGTTGTTGTTGTTTGGTCTGTTTGGTCTGTTTGGTCTGTTTGGTCTGTTTTGTTTGTTTGTTTGTTTGTTTGGATGAACTCGTCCCAGAAATCATTTTACCCTCCAGGGAACGAACATATCCCGCCTCAAGAGAAGGAAAATCATCTTGAAAAGTGCGCTGGGAGGGGATATGTTTGTTCCCAGGGGGGGTAGTATGTGCAGTTGTTTGATCAAGTGATATTTTATGTTGGGCTGAAGCACACTCCCGAATGTGGTGATTTTTTGGTCCATTTGTTTGCCCCATAAGACAATTTTGCATATTTTGCTGCAAAAATGAACCCCTCCAAAATGCCAAGCTGGGAAAATGATGTTTTTCTGCCAATGCGTCTGTCATCTAAGTGTGTTTTTGTTACCTATTTATTTCTCCAGCTCTGTGATATTCCTAGATTTTAAGGGTACGTTTCTCCCCAAGTTCCTCGCCAGGCGGGCTATCATTGCAAGGAATGCTGGTGGCATGGCAAACGGAGTTCTCGCTGTGAGAGCTGTGGGTCTTTGCAGCAATTGATGCTTGGCGACTCCCAGTTGAGCTGCTAAGGATCTTGTATTGATAGATCAAGTGTTAGAATATCAGGAACCTGGTGGGGTAGCAGGTGGTGGTTATGCTTTATACGTTGGGGGTATCCCCCACCCACCAACAGTGAACTAATAATCTGATCATTTTTATGAAGAGACCCCTATAAACCTTCACTTTCCACTGTTAGTGGGCCGGGGATACCCCCAATTTGTCTATATACGCAAAAATGTAATGATACATATTTTTCTGGGACAGATCTTCTGTGTGTGCAGCGTTTGTAAGGAAACATCGAAATTCTTCACAAACCAAGCGCTTCACCCGGCAGAGTGAGGAAATATTGCATTGACCACACGGCACGGCTGCAAGTGGTCACAGGTGACGTACCCGAGGCACGGCCCGTAGGGACCGCAGCAGTTTGGACAGGTTTCCAAACGTACTGGACCTGTTGTGCCTGACGATGTCCTCAGACAATCTCAACAAAATTGTCACAAATGATTTTTCCCTCCAATGGACGCCAATTGAAATCCCTTCATTTTTTGTGCATGCACCTAACCAAAAAAACACGTTCCGTTGAGCTATGCGGCTCATGAATCATGCACTTTAGGATGAATCGAGTTTGTGAAAACTATCCTTTTCGTGCCTTGTGTAGTTTGATCATTCATTTCTTATTCAAAATGTTGCCTCCTGTAGAGTCAAGTTGGCAACGCCAAGAACCTCAGTTTGTTTTCATAATTACCTTTATGTGTCCCAGATATAGCCATTTAATCCATTTAATGGATCATTTGCAATTTGCATGTTGACGCATCTCAAAAAATATGTGCGCATACAAGAGACAGTATAAAAACAATAAAACAACTGTTAGCTGGTTAAACTCCCAATGTTTGCTCGAGACTCTACAGATCCCAATCTGGTTGGTTGGTTGCCACGAAATTGGTGGTTTTTTTTGGGCCTTGGTTGAGTCATGTTACGCACACTGGAAACTTGAAATAGATACCCAAAATGACGGTTTGGAAGAGGTACTTCCTACTGATTATCGCTATTTAGGGTATCCGGTATCCATCTTGAATTTTAGCGGTGTATACGCATATCTAAGTCAATATATTCATTGTACAACGAAAAGGGCTATATAGTATACAACTTTCTCCCCAACTATTTGACTCCTTCCTTATGACACAAATGTAACTGTACATGTGTCCAGCCATACTTATATGTCTTGCAACCAAGTACCCTGCAAAGCTCTACTCTACTAGCATGCATGCTCTTAAGGGTTGGAAGTTCAGTTCACTCTTGGGATGGGAGGAATCATCGGAAATCCAAGTAGTGCATCCTGCTTTTTCGGGGTCAGAAACATCCAACCCAAGCCCCAAATGACCCAGAACCATGTTCTTTGACCACTTACAAGAGGTGTTTGGCATCTATAGGGAGTCCTTTGCAATACCAAATACGCTCCATGTTTGTTCTTGAAAGCCCGTTGTAACTGGTTCATTCCCCAGTTTTTGGACAAATTATTTGCGCCACTTGGGATTACAGTAATCCATGCAATGAATTCAACATGTTTAAAATGGTAGCGAGGGCATAAATGGCATGTCATTGTGCTGCAGGATACCATACTTTATTGGATGATTCCTGAGCTTAACAAAATCTTTTGTAATTGGCGTATCGCCGCCGAATTGTTCGTAATATATGAGTAGGGACCCATATTCGTATACAAACACATTGGGGTAACATGGCACTATATACTTCATGTATCTTCATGTTGCATCAATTTGCCCTAGTACCATCATATCATATCCTATCATATTTCCATGTTTCCCTAAATCCACTTCCTACACCCATTCTCGGAATTTCCAATTGCTCATCCAAGTCGTCAGTCTAACGTTTTGTTTGATCGCCAGGAAGACGTTTCATGGGCCAGAGCCTTTGAACCTATTGGGCACGCCATCGGAACAGGGATGGCATCCATGGGAAAAAATGGGCTCAAACGATGAAATCTTAGTTGATAGTTGAGTATATAATTTGTGAGAAATCCATAGAAATCATACCTTTGAGAAACCGAGGTGTCATGATTTGATTTGATGTTTTTTTCCCACATTGGTTTTTTATTGATTGAATAATATTGAAAAGACGTACAGTGGCTGATTTTTAGGTATAGCATTAGCGAAGGATTTTTTGTGTTTGTTTCTAGTCAGGGTTATCTTATGCATCTTTACTATTTATTGTTCGTGGGACAGGGATACAGCCAAAACACATACATGTTGTACACAAACTAAACTGAGGTGGATCGGAATTGGAATCAGAAAGTAAATATGATCACCACAATCATGTAACTCAAGGGACAATTGGGTGTACCCCTAACAGTGTACCCATAGCATTTATTGTGTTCTCTAGGAATTCTTGGGGATTATAACCCATAAATACCCATTATATAGGAATATATAGGATATATAGGGCTTACAATTTCCCATAGGGGTACGTTGGTGGGACTACATCGAACTATCCCCTGAGTGACTGTGCATCCATAGGAGTCACTGAGTCAATGTACCAAATGTTGTACCACCACATCGTACCATGTACCACCAGCGCTGTGCATCTTTGCTTGGCCCTGGCAGGCATTCTACCCTTTGCAGCACAGAGAACACTGAAATTGAAGTGGATATGATTATGAAGTTGAAAGGCGGGACAGATGGCTGGGGTTTTCGGTATATGTTCGAAACGCACATGTTTTTTTAGGTCTCATCCTAGGGTCGACCTATCATCAGATTTTCGTGGGATGGATCAGTGCATTTGCAACAGATTTTTTTTAATACTGGGATACCTCAGTTGTTGCGGTTTGTATGCAGTTTGTAACTACGTGTTTTTTTGCTTTTTTTTCAATAGAACTTATATATCCAAACATACATTTTGTCAGGCAGCCATAGAAATGGCCTCAATGTTACTCTCCTGAGTTTGGTTGGAAAAGAAATCGGGAAAAGTCCATAAATTGAGATTTAAAGGTATCTCAGCTTACTTCGGGAGGAAGGATGTGTACAGTATTCCTCACTTCTGGAAGAAGGACATAGAGCATATTTGTGTATATATATCTATATATATAGCATTCCATTTGTCAGTTTGGTTTTACCAAACAGGTCATTAATTATACCTCATGTCAGTTGTTTTATGACCACTCCAATGGGACAATACTGGAGTGGACTTGTAGATAGTATCGGCTCGCCTTCCAAAGCTACAGTTTGTCCATGGTTTTTGGGGGTTCATGTTCTCCGGAAATCCATGTTGAAAACTTCACCATGAAAAATGTCATTAAAAGTTGGTTGGTCTTTACTTTTGTTGCCAGCAAATGGCCAAGTTCACACCAAGGACTCATACTCTCCGGTTGTTTCTTTTGTTCATTCACCCTTTTGACAGGCTTGATTTATCCGGTGGGTGCACGTATGACTCTCAGCTCCACCTTCAACTTTTGCGAGGCCTGGGACCGGTGCAAATGGCATGATGCAGTTGATAAGGTGAAAATTAAAAAGGGATACATAGCAAATAGATCGTTATAATTTGATAGGGACAAAATGGGACAAATGTTCATTTTGACTTTAAAAGTCATGTTGAGTTCCAGA
Source organism: Breviolum minutum Mf 1.05b.01 (assembly GCA_000507305.1). Classification (NCBI taxonomy): domain Eukaryota; class Dinophyceae; order Suessiales; family Symbiodiniaceae; genus Breviolum; species Breviolum minutum. The sequence goes on from DF239497.1 coordinate 382,834, forward strand.
ATGCAAGTATTGTTGCAACATGTTTATATAATCTTAGGCTTGCAGAGACGCAAGCAACTAGATTTTAAAGTACTGAGAGAAAAAGGTTGAATCACAAGCTGAACATGTCACAAGATCGTTCATTTGTTTGCAGGGCCAGACATTTTGAATTTGAATATTCAATTTCGATGACTATCAAAGAAACTGGTGCAAGGCAGTGCATGTACCTATTTGTTATCGATCTTGACTTCAGGATGTGTCACTCAATATGTTTGGTCTTTTCACAAATGAGGTCCCTGAAAGCACACAGAAATTCAGCAAAATTGAGTATTTGATGACCTGCAGCAGCCCGCCTTTGCTGCCAATCAGTTCATCAAGATCTCCTGAAGCATCTTTCGATCCCTTAAAAACCGCATCCGGGTCACCACTCCCCGCGTCCGACAAACTGCGGGGGGGGCAGGCTACGGTGATCAGTCTTCATGAAACGGGCAAATATATCCTTCGCTTGGACGGGACACGAAAGCAACTCTTATTTGAGCCAGATTTGGGAAATCATGTCCCAGCAGGTGTATGGAGAATCTTGCATCACAAAAATCATGCATCCTTTTGTTTTGCTGATTTTCTTGGCGAGGGCTGAAGAACAACCAAGTTTTTTTTGGGAAGAGAACCAGCGGAGAACCGCCGTAAGCCGGTAAGCCTCCTTGGACTTCCCATTTTGTGGGCAGTGATGTAAGATGAACACTTGAGACATCTAGCGCCTTCATCAAGTAGTAAGTCGCAAAGTCGCAACTGGCCAGGATTATATATATATATATATATTCGACCTTGGTGGTTGATGTGGGGAAGTGTTAAGTGTTTTTTTTAATGTTTATGTTGCCAAAACATTATCGAGGTCAGCCCAAATCGTGGTTCAGTAAGGGAATCCCCCCCTTCATCTCCTTAGTTGAGGTTTAGGAATCATAGTAAGTTGATGTAGTTTGCCCAGATTATCTCATTTGGCATCATTTGGCTACTAGGCCAAGGTGCCTCCTTTCATTCGTTTGATTGGTTTGTTGAGAAACCAATCAACGTTCACTGTGAAATCCCGGGAGCATTCAGTAAGGATATGGTGCTGGGCAGAAGCTCATGGTCTTCGTGGAAGGTGCATCCACCACATTGAAGAACTCCTTGTTGTTGTATATAAAGGTACTGTCGATGGACAAAATCCCGCACCACCAAGGATACTGATTATCCCATTATTTGTAAATCCCAGGTGATGCAGGATTTCTTCCACCAACAGTAGTAAAGGTAGGGAATGGTCATGGGAGTCATGGAGTCATGAATTGCTACCCGGTCACCATGCATGTATGGTGCATGGAGTATGGTATATTTGCCTACATGAAAAACCTGGATGCTATTGGCTTGGACTTGATGACTTGGTTACACTCCCAAACCTGTGGAATTTTGACTCGGCTCCCTTTGTATGAGTCGAAACCGTTAGGAAACCGTCCCCTTCCCAGTAATTAATAGTCACCACCAGGATCTTCAAAACATATTTAGGTTTTGAGATCTCAAACTAACTTTTTTTGGTGCAATGAAACAAACTGGGGCCCGGGGGATGTGACAACCCGTTTGACATATGTTTGGTTTACTGATACGTGAAAAAATAGTTATCTAGTCTTTAGGTCTCAACAAATCCAATTTGCCTGCTGAATGGCTGGTAAGCTCGTGTTGGGCCACGTGTTGGATGTGATGGCCTCGTTTTTCCTCAATGGTTTGATAGGCATGCTTGCAGTGTAGTGGAGTCAAATTATGGCTGAATGAATGGCATCAAAAACCACTAGCTTCCTTGTTTCACATTCCTATCTCCTCAAGGAAGACAGGAAACAGGGGATTTTCAGAATTCCAGCAAACCAATGGGGACCTCTCGAAACAGACCTTACTGGATTGGTAAATCCCAATGATCATGAGAATCTAAGGGAACCCCCCTCCAATGCGACCCTGCCAAAGGTCTTAGTAAGGGACTATTTTGCTATAACTATAACATGTCATAACATGTCATAACCCCTTATAGCAAACCCAGGCCTGATTTTCCTTGGAGGTGGTGGCATTGGGGGGGGGTTCATTTGCCTCTTAGATTCCGCAGGCAAATGGAGAGAACTTCGAGTCCACAAAGTTGGCACCTATGGAAATCAACACATTTTGGAGGCGGGGAAACTATCGATAGCGGTTGGATCCGGTGTGCACGGGGAACAATTTAAACACAGTGTTTTTTTTTCAGAATGTTTGATGATATATCTGATACGTTTGATGATTCATTTCCAATTTGCATGTCAGTTTGTCTTAAAAGGTTTTAAATATGGCTTGGAGTTTGATTCTCACACCTGTGAACTGAGAGAAATCCCGGTGGCATGCGAACACTTTTTTCTGGAACGAGCCTGAGAGTTGTCAATTGGACCTATGGCAAGGGTTGGACAGAGAAACCCGCCAAATGGCTGCTGCCTTGTGTTCTTTTCCTGTCAAGGAGATGCAAATCCCACCGTGTGCAAATTGAATCCAGCACTATGCACCGAACCACAATGTAATTACAACGGTTTCGACCATGATGAAATGAAATGAAATAAGTGGCTCCAAGGAAAGAAGTGGCGCTCCAATTTCTTTTTGCACCGGCCTTTATCGGTTTGTCCTTTTTTGCAATTTTTATCCGAGCTGCCAGGAGCAGCTCCAGTCGATTCGCTGGGAGATCGATTTGAACAGCCACTTTGCTTTGTTGACGTCATGGCAACCAAACAATACCCACCAAAAAGCTTCAACAACGAAAATCCCAAAGTGTGGTGGTTTATGAAGGAAGTTTGAATTGACAGCTGCAAACCTTTGGGGAAATTGGGGCTTACTCCCTACAAAATGGCTTGCTGTGTGCCAAAGCAGTGTTTGTTTGGGTGAAACATTTCCTAGTGGAATTTCCTTTACCGCGGGCCTTTCTCAAGTGGAATTGATCAATATGAGCAGTGCCAGGAAGTTGAGTCCAGCCACCTTACTTTTGTAGATTTTTTCATGATTTTTATAGGTCAGTTGGTGTGCGCTTGATGGATGTGGTGGCATTGCTTTTAATGACTTCAACATATTTGCTTGTTTTCACTCCTACCTGCGCAGATGATCAGTAGATGATCCAATTTGACCTTTTAAACAGGGAAATGCAACCACCAAAGACAGGTCCTCATTTCTGTGCTCACTGTATTGATCTACCTTCCAGGGAAAGATCACATCCTAACAGTTGCTTTTTGAAAGGGATATGGGACAGCTTCCCAGGGAGAGACATGGGTTTCTCCAGATGCCCATTCCGTCCGTGTGTGGTATATTTTCCACATTTATATACCATAAAATCAACCAAAGGGATGTAAATATACCATACATGGATCCTATGGGATTTGAATTTACAGTATCTCATGTTTGAAATGGGATTGTCAGTCTATTTTGGGCCAAATTCTAGCGACCAAACCGCCCAGTAGTCGTTTTTTTCCCAGTTCCCAGACGAGGTTTCAATCATTCCCCTGCATGGCTTCCGATGGATGACTGGTGGATGGAACTACGGCGCTGGGAGGACGCGGGTGGGTGGAACTTTGGAGAAGTTTTATTGCTTGGGATGCCATGGGAGTTCAAATCTACTTAGTTTTGAAAGTCTTAGCGTAAAACAACATGTGTTTCTCCAGCATTTGGAACACCCCCCCCCACATAACTCTAGACAATTTAGTCTCCTGACTTGACCAAAAAACCAGGAAATGAATATGGACATGGGGAATCATGGGGATGTTTCCACCAGTTTGCCAGAATAAACATCCCCATGATTTGTTTCAGGAACCAACTTGTTGACCCCACGGTCCAACCGAATTTAGTCTCTGCAGCCCTGTGACGTATATCATGGTGTTTTTGTCCCAAAACAACAACAAAGGACGGAGGCTTGATATTTGTATGATTATATACGTGTATATATGTTTGTTTTATAGATATATGTGAACATTGATATTTCCATTTGTTTGCTTAATATGTTTGGAATGTTTTTTTTTGTATGTTTTCTCCCATTTTTTGTTTTTTGCAGCGGATTTTTGGTTCTGGTTCAGGACATGATGATGTGTTCACTTGGTGCCAGGGATGTGTTCACCTCCCAAGCAGTGGACATTTTGACATTGACTTGGCCTTTGGCAGATGGCCAGTGATTTCGATGCAAAGAGCTGGTTTGGAGGTTAAAACCAACATGAATGGCAGTGATAGTGGCGATACAGTACTCATTTGTGTTTAATGTCATGATGAGATTTCTATATATTGAAATATATGTGTTTGATACAGTACCTTGTTTTAAATTTTATGTATCTTTATATAGTTTGTATATTGTAAGATGGCACATCTTGTGTGCGTGATATGTATCATGATTAGCATGTATATTTATATGACTTTATTTGCGATTGAAGTACCCATTCTTAAACCATGAGTTTGAACTAATTGCATATGATTCCACCTTGTTTTGGATGCAAAATTCACATCATTCAACACGCACACTCCAACGATTGGGGACCCATGGTTACCGGAACAAACCCAAAACCCTCAAGCATGGGATTCTTCATCTAAAGTTCAGCCCTTGCCGGGATGTTAGTTTAGCGTCATCTCGCCCTTGAAGAATGGGGGTCTGACCCCAACGACGATTGTTTTCTTTTGGGAAGCCCGGCTGAAATCTTCAGGGGCGAACTGTTAAACTTCGGGAGGGAAGCTGTTCCCTCGAATTTCCAACCTCCGGGGTGGCAGTCACCTGGAAACTCTGCAAAACAGCTGGCATAAGAAAATGGGAACCTGAAGGAAGATGTATTTTCCTACTGAAAATGGGGATGTTCCATGGAACAGGTGGATTTACCCGAGAGTAACACAGTAACACTTTACAGATGTGTTGTTTTTCTTGTGTGACGCTGTGCATGTTAACATGCCTTGCAATTTTAATCGGCTTGCCTTCAATCATGGGCTATGTTCTAAATGCTGGATAGTTTAGGGAGGCAATCCTGATTTTTGTGAGTTACCACCCTTCAACATGGTGTAAAGTGCCAGGTTGCAGAGCATACATCTATGTTCTCTTATTTGCAGGTACACGTACAAGTATATATACATACATACATACATACACACAGCTACATTATATTTATGCACGTACATATGTTTGCACATGCAATGTTTTGTTTAACGTTCTCTTTCCATACGAAAACAACTGACGTTTTGCCATCCAAGGTCCATGGCAGTGACACAACAGGTGGCAGCCTTCAGTATCTTCAGCCAAATTCCAGATGTAGATCTAAGTTACTCGGTGAAGATCACCTGAGGTCAGCGAAAATGCACAGGAAAAGTGTCCATATATATTTACATATTTATGTACATGTTTTTTTTAATATATATGTCTATACATGCATTTTGTATGTATATATATATATTCTATGTGTATATATCTATATATATATATATACTCACTCAGCCAATGGCTAAATTTTAAACTTTCTGGGATCACATGTTTAGTAGGAAAGTTAAAATTTACACTGCTGAGTGAGTATATATATATATATATGTATTTTTGTATATGTGTATTTTATATATATATATATATTGCATCTACCCCCCCCACCCAGCCGTAACAGTGGCAAGTGAAGGTTTAAGTTGGGATTCCCTACTAAGAATGGAATATTCCTGGTGGTGACTGGAATCCTGCGTGGGGGATAGATCCAATATAATATAGCTTGTAAAACCCAGGTGGTGTAGTCTACCAGTACGGACACATATGGATTAACTGACTAGCAATTGAATAATGAAAATTCCATGTGTATGTGCCCTCCCTGATTTTTGTTGCATGGATATATAGGCGAGTTTAATCATATTACTGGCCGTCGACAGCCACCATTTGTTTCACTTCAAATCATCCAAGTGGATGAATCGTCCCAAAACCTTGGTGTTTTGCCACAGTGTAGGTGTAGGTTTGGAATGGCCAATATGGATCAATATGGTTCCATTGAATGGCATGTTTCTGTTGAAGGCAGAATATCTACGAGTTGTTGACGTTGTCGCGGGTTTGTTGATGTTATCAATGATTCGTAAATCTCGGAACAGCAGTTCAAGTTTTATATGTCGCTTCAATTCCATAGTTATGTTTTGCTTCAATCCCCTTTTTGCAGCGTCAAAATGCCTCTATCAAATTGAATGAACACATGTCGTTTGTTTGGATGTACGCGCCCGAAGGGCACACCCAAAAACATCCAAAAACATGCAAAAGTGCAACAAAGTGCAAAATTACACGCATAATTTGCATATTTTCAACTTCAAAAGCACAATAAAATCAATAAACAATGCAAACATATACATCTCCAATGGCAAGCTTTGCATCTTGCATGCTTCAATACAGTGACATGTTGTTTTTGATATTCCTCATTGCAGTTATTTGTTAATTTGGGAGTTTGACTGTGCCCCCCTCCCGGTTGGGCAACTTTGATTCTAATAGCTGTAAGTGTGTGTTTACACAAATTGTTTATGTATATCTAGACACTCACCCTGAAATAGGTCCTGAAACAAAGATTGGCCAACATGTATTTAGCGATGCTTAGTGGGGACATGGAGCAAACTCTGATTTTTCGCAGGGAAGTATGTATTTCTATGCTTTTTTCGGTAGGTAGTAAAAAACATCATCCAGGAACACCATGTGAGCAATGAAAAAACCCTGGCGATTTTCCTGTATATAGGGGATTATACTGCCCATTTATATAGGGACTATAATAAACCATTGTAAGGATCCCTATTAACCAACCAGTATAATGGAAGGGTTTTTTTCGTGGCTCATGTGTTTGCATGCCACAAGGTTTGTGGACCCAGTTGCTTCAAAGCCAAACGCAACGTTCCCATGGTCGACATCATGGTTATGCCACGGCACACATGCCACTGTTGCTGTCCCTTGGTTAGTTAAGTTATTGAAACCGGGGCTGTTGGGTGTTTTAAAGACATTGGATGAATATGACAGCCAAATCCCCCTAATGCATCATACCTATGGTGTTTTTTTCTGTCAGAGTCATTTTTTTGGATCGTATAGATTCATTGCTGTTTTGGGAAATGTATGAAGATCTTCCATTTTGTGGAGCCTTTGGCATTAGGGATTTGTTTTTTTCAACCTTTGTGAGGTGGACATCTTCACATCTTTGGTTTGTGAAATTCCATGTCCCGATGTACAAACGTTGGCCACGTTTGTTCAGGAGTAAGGTTTTTTTTTAAGTAGCCAAGCATCAGTGATGCAAGTTTCTAGCCGCGAATTTGTCCAAACATGTTTAGTCTCTCTCTCTCTCTCTCTGAATGATTCAATTTTGAAAGTTGTAATTTGATTGCAACACTTTGTGACTTTGTGTCGTTTTCTATCCTCTCCACACCTACTGAAGCATCTCGTACACTATAGGATATAGGATGACATGATTCCATTCTTTAATATCCCAACGTACTATATATATAAATATAACAACCTTTTCTCGCTTTTCTTCTCTCACTTTCAAACAACAAAAGTAGTTGTTTTTCCATGTTCTTGTTCCCTTCATTTTTCCTGAGATTTGAGTTTTTGTCCATGTGGAATTCGTCCCATTTTTGGTTGGGCCAAATCTTGACGTGTCAACTGCCATCCGTCTCAGGTTGGGGCCCCCGGCCTCGGGGAAAACACAGCTCTTACGGCGCTTGGCCATGGAGGCCATCATGGCCCACGAGGGCGAGGCCTCATCATCCGAGACATCAGTGATGAAACTTGATGCCAGTAATCTTGATTAAACTCCCCTATATATTCCATGCAAGAAAAATCAGGGATGGCACATACACATGGAATTTTTATGATTCAATTGCTAGGCAATTAATCTCTACATGTATCCGTACTACTACACTACACCACCTGGGTTTTACAAGCTATATATTGGATAGATTCCCCCACGCTGGATTCCAGTCAGTCACCAGTATATCATTACATTTTTGGGATCGGGAATCCCAACATAAACCTTTAAAAATGCCATCCTGGCATCCTGGGTGGCTGGCCCTGACCAAAGTTTCTTGGGTATTTGGAGGGGATTTCCTTTAAAAAAAAGATGGGTGCATTCTTGGGGTTGATAATATCATGATTCCTCTTATAAGGCATTTGGCAGGGATTTGAGCTGTCTCACCACATGTAACCGTTGTGACTAACAATGAACTCGTTTTAGCTCCCCTTGACGCCAGATGGTGCCGTTGCTCTTGACGGCCACGCAGCTTTTTTTGGGCACCTGCATCATGTTGACAAATGGTGCCAGCTTTTGGGGTTCCGTTGGGTGCTGCTGGGGGAAATGGTTGGAGCTGTTCGTGGGCTTGTACCGGGAAATGATATGGAGATGGAAGGTGCTTAAGCATCACCTGTACAGGATGTACACAATATATATATTTGATAAAACGAATTAGGGTATATTGTCCTCAAGGTCATTTACTTATGATTTGATAATATATATACAATATTTTGGTGTATATATATATATATGTCAAACATGTATATATGATGTCTTTATATTTTTACATCTTTGAAGACCCTTGGAACAAAACTTAATGGAACAAATAATGCAATTCTCATGCAGTTTACACAACATGTCTACGTTCAATGCATGTATCATCACCATCCAATTGATCAAAGCTCTTAAACCCGAAACACTCCAAAGAAGTAACAGGAGCCTTCCCAAATGTTTGGAAGAAAACTGCCCCCCCAGAAATTCTCCTATTTTCTACAAGGTGGGCCCATACTGATTATAAATGGAAATAAATGTCCGAAAGTAAATGATTATAACTGGCGTTATATAACTCCTTTTAAACGGAGTTACGTAAGCTTACGTATAACTGGTAGTTGCCCACCTTATAGGTGAGAACTATGATATGTATGGATGGTGATCTGGAGACTCTTACAGACTGAGGAGTTTCATGTTTTCTTTCCAAACCCATCATGTTCGAACCATGTCTTTTGCTGGCATTCTTGTTACCCCTTTTGAATTTTCATATACCAAAAATAGACATTTTTTTGGAATTGAAAATGCCTGTTCCAAAGCATGATTTTTGGATATAATAGTTTTTGGTATCCATTCGTCAACTTTCAGAGGGGTGTACATGCCACATCCAAGGCATCAGCAGTCGCGCCTCCAACGAGACCGTGCATCAACGTCGACTCGTGCGGCACAACGACAAGGCTTTTAAGCCTTGGAAAACGGGGATGAAAATGAAATCCAAATGGATGGATATACTCAAGCTCCGGAAAGCTGTTAACCCAAAAATAATATATCTATAACATAAGATGTTCATTTTATTTCATAAGAACCCAAAATGTTCATTTTAATTTTGACCAATATGTTAGAGTTAAAAGAAGTTGTGGGGAAAAAAACTGTTGTAAGTTGTTTTCTGCAATCCTTGAAAAGCACAAAAAAAAACAGGTTTTGATACATGTGCTTTCCTATTTTCCCATATTTTGGCAATCTTGTGTTTGTGTAAAATCCCATTCACGTGACAGCTGAGGACTCGAAAGAATTGGGAACGAATCGTTTCCATTCGGCCGATTTCCTGATGATTTACATCCGCCACTTGGCAGTTCCGCGGGGAAAAAGGTCTCTTTAAAATGTGAAAACTCCATGTTTGAACGCCAAGGCATAGATGGTACACAGCAAAATGAAGCATAGATGCCATCATTTTTCCCTGGCATTGATCAAAGCATAATCTGTTCTATTTGCATCCGTCGGCAATGGAGATTTCCGTCAAGGATTGTGAAACATGTAGAAACATTACGTAGCACTTATCCCACAAATCCTATATAGACAACTTTTGATATATCCAATACCCAGCCATATACAATCATTTGATGGCGCTGGAGAAACAGAGAGAGAGAGAGAGAGAGATGTACAATCATGTTTTTCGGGCGCAAGCGCTTGAAAAGAACGAACATGCCAAGTAAAATCCACTTAAAAAATCATGTTCCCTAGGGTTCTTTGAGGTGCTATATTTTCCAATTGAGTTTCTGAGAGGGTATCTCATTCCTCTCCTTTCTGTTGTCAGTTTTCGGTGCTTCTTTCATCCACTCCACCATGTTTCGGTATGTTTCGGTGTCAAAAAAGGAATGGCCTTCGGTGCAAACACGGCCACGACACGTTTCCTACGTCAAGCGCTTCATAGTCGTCGTTTATTGCTGTTGGTGGATGACTTGCATTTGACGCTTTGTCAATTTATCGGATGCATGGAAGGGTGACTGGGTGACCTATTTTCGGTACGGAAGTTGTACCGTGATTGTGTGGGAAAAAAATTAGGCAGATACTCCCCTGAAAACTAACATGTCCCGTGAAAATCAATGGTTGGAAGATGTATTCCCTACTGAATTAGTCCCTTTTTAGGGGACATGTTAGTTTTCGAGGGTGTATGCCATAGATTCTTGATTTGGGATAATTATTATGATGATTTATGATGGTTGTTTCCAGTGGACAGGCGGTCTTCTTCTTATTCCGTTCTTCTTCTCGGCCTCATCTTTGTTTAATCTTTAAAATCCATTTGTCTTGTGTGAGAAATGTGGATTTACAGTATGTCACGCTATGTCAGTATGTCGTACATTGTTTAGGTAGACCTCATGTAGATTTAGCTTGCAAGGCTTCCCATCTCAGAAACAGTGGAAAGTAAAGCTTATTGGGACCCCGCTACTGAAATTCAATAATCCTGGCGGTGACTGCTGCTGGAAGAGGGAACATCTCAAGATTTGCACGGTTTTACATGTCTCAATGGTTCCATCCCTCCCAAGAGACAAGGATTCCTATGAAGATGCAGACGCAGTTCCTTGGTAATCCCGTGGGATGAGGGTCAACCGACCGCTTCCTTTAGGGTAGTTATTTCGGATCGTGGAATTTGGTGCCCCCGCAATGTGCTCGTTGTAGCTGATGATTTTGGGTTGATATATCTTGATGATGTTCAAAAACATATTGTGTGTTTGTTTCTGCAGCATCAATCCAGCATTGTGGCTGTGATATTCACCTCAGTCAAACAGCTAGATGTTCTAAACCAGGGCAAGTACAAAGTACAAATTGATAGCTGATTCGTATATTGATAGCAGAAATCACATGCATCTTCCGCCATCTTCTCGGCGAAGGTGTGCACACAGACTATGCAGTTTGGATCATGGTGATTTGAAAACATGCTTGTGCGTAAGAGTCCGATACATTTGGATGTATCAAAATTTCCGCTTGAATCAATTCATTCCATGGTTACCATTTTTGGTTCCAACTTCCAGGTAGAACTTGTTTCCACGTTCCAATCTCTTACACATTTACCGTTTTTTGAATAGGTTGCTCCATGGTCTTTGCCGTCTCAGTCGCATTGGTATCCGTGTGGTGGTGGTCGGAAGTGCTGCGGCGGCAAGGGGGGTTACGTGAAGGCGGGTGTAGGTTGACCAGGTTGGTGAGAAAAGACGTTAAGGAACGATTTAGAACCTAGGACCTAGAGTATATCTGAAATTCCTTCCGACGTGCGGTTTGACGGTTTGACACTATCTCTTTTGGTTTCATGTTTCCTGGAATTGTATCTTGGTTTTTGGCTGGACACAAATTACATACAAATATCTGTGGGTGCCGGTGCCACAATGGTAAAATTAGAGGGTTCACAGTTCAAAGATTTAGGTGTTGTACACCAATCATCATTTTGGCCACAAATCATTTTGAACAAGGCCATGTCACCATGTCTTATGTGTTCCTGATACATGAAAAGCAAGTTAGGGACATGACCCTCCTGCTTGGGGGTAGGTGTCAGAGATGTAAATTCCATCTTGTATATTCTACTTTCTTCATGATATTAAATAGGAAGGGATATTTAATCCACCTGTCAGGTACCTCGTTTATTCAGGTTTAAAACACCCATCTAAAAAACTTGCGAGACTTGCATCCATGTTTTTTTTTGGTCGACTTCCTTTTTTGTTTTGAAACCGATCAAGTTTTCCAGCGAATCCCATCACCACCTTGGAGGGTCACCTTTTCCAACTCACGAACCGGTTTCCCCCCCGTTTTAAGGTCCACCTGCAGATGTCTTCATGAGTTTTGCAGAAGCTGAAGTTGTTGAGGAGGTGTCCACCCGCCTTTCACGTGTTTTTTTGGGGGGGCCGTGATGTTCATGGCTCGAGTATCTTTTTATTTTTGTTGGGTTGAATGATGAACCCCAAAATATAGTTGTAGAGGTTGGGGGTTGCATCAAGATATTATCCGATTTGTGAGTTGTTAGCTTTCAAGATGTTTGAAAGTGGAGATGTTTCCATTTGAATCCATTTGACCATATGTCTTTTGGGTGGCTCAATCACCAACGAGGCTGCTCAATGCTTGCAAACAGGAAGCAACTTACCATCAACTTATCTCTAGATTTCACCTGGCTCAACTTGCAAAAAGAAATCAAACCACTGCAACTGTCTCGTTGGTGCTTCACAATGGCTTTCAATTAACATTTGATAATTTGATATATGTATATATATATATACATATTTCATTAATTTCATCCTATTTCCTGGTGGATTTGGGTGTCAAAAAACATCTCTACGTAGTGACTTCCTCCTTGACTTCTTGGCAAGGAGGAAGAGCCGCCTGAAGAAGTGCCATCACCAAAACACCAACCGTCACCTGGACGGCTTGCATGGTTCCAGACGCCATTTTTCCAGCACAGAGAAGGGTTGTTTTTTCCGGCTGCCATATGGACGTTTCCAAAAATAGGGGGACCCCAAAATTTCAAAATGGATGGTTTATAATGGAAAACCTAATAAATTGATGCTTTGGGGGGTACCACTCTTTTCGGAAACATCCATATAGATAGTCGAATAGAAAGATTCACAGCTACAACCAAACTTGTTCTTTACTCCTGTCTTCCGTTGAACCACACCGAGGAAGAACGCATGAACAACCCAAGGGCCATCCGGTCACCCCCAAGAATTGTACAGGGGGAAGCCAAAGGTTGAGAAGCAGTTCTCAGGTTTGAGACTTCATTTTTAAAAGCGCCATGTTTCTCAGTGGTACATTGGTGCGGCTTAAAGGGGATTGGTTCTTTGGTTTTGAGGCCCTTATGAAGAGGGATCGTTACTTTCCCAGGGGGTAGACCCAGAAATATCAAAAGCACCAAGCTAAGAACAGATCAGGCTAGAGAAGAATCATACTTTGATGGTCCATGTTGCCATGTTGTTTGCCAACACTCAAAATAACATTAGAAAACACTAACACACGACACTGGAATAATTAACCAAACAAACCTTGATGGTTTAGATGTGATCACTAAGGCTTCGCCGGGCTTTTGCCAGTGACGAAGGCAGGCTGAATGGTAAGATGAGTGGATGGGTTTGTTTCAGGAGCACAGTTGATGGATCAAATCCACATAATCAAAACACGATAAAGAACCAATGTGCAGAGAATGTATCTCTATATACCTGATATAATGTTTACCTACCTGCTTAGCCGGATTTCTCCATGAAGCATATCATTATTTTTCAAGGATTGTTGGTGGTTGTGGAGTCGAACAAACTCGGTGGTAGGTCAAGGCTATTTATTTCTGACTGCAGGTGACTCAACCAGAAAAGATCAAGCAGGAAGTCCATCGGAGGCATTGGCACAGAAGCAAGCTGTTGATCTGTGTGTGTTTGTGTTTGTGTGTATGAGCTGTATGTGTGACATAGCTTTGTTGTTGTTGTTGTTGTTGTTGTTTCTGTGATTTTTCTTTTTTCTAGAGCTTATTGAACACCCTGTGGCCAAACTGGAACAGTTGTCGAAGGATAGTCATACGTTCGAAATGTTTGATGGAATCTTATCCAGAAATGGTCACCACGATGATCATCATCACCATCATCATCACTCATCACCACTTGCTTTTACTCGTCTTCACTCCTCCATACTGATCTGGGTGATGGTTTCAAATGTTTTTTAACTTTCATCCCGAAAATTGGGGAAATGATCCAATTTGACTACATAATATCTTTCAGATGGGTTGACACCACCATCTAGTGATGATCATTCTTTACTACTCACTATCGCTCTTCATCATCAGCTGTAACTCCGAGAGGCAGGAATGCTCACCATGAGAAATCCTTCAACATGCCCGTTGCATTGGTGTCAGCTTGAAGATCACACACAGATACAAAATTGTATATATGCATAGTCATGGTCATAGTCAAGAATCCATGTATTTCTTGCATGTTTGCACGAATAAACGGATGACTTTGACATTGTTAGAGTATTGGCACCGAGTTACAAAAACATTCAATTTTACAGTTAGCTTAACTTCTTCAATTTAATTATTTTATTGCATGATTACTATAAAACAACCAAAAGGGACCAGTGTCTTTTTGTATTAACATGATTCAGAAAAACCGTGAAAACACGTGCCAAGCTCAGATGTTTTTTTTTCCGATTAAAGAATCCCGAGCCTTTGGTCACCGATGTTAGGATCAAGTCTACATGAGCAATGAAAAAACCCTGGCTGTTTAGGGTATATAGGGATTATACTACCCAGTTATTTAGGATTAGTAATAACCA